>JAMPIO010000144.1:0-273100 GCA_024699865.1 Aphelenchoides fujianensis | reverse complement strand
CGGATATCCGTTTTTTCACCGCGGTCGGTCGCCTGGTCGGCAAGTTGCGATGGGCGGTCGCGGTAATCATCGCTTTCTTCCTCCTCTCGCCGCCCGCCTGCGCGCCCGATCGGCAGGCAAGGCGGTGTTTTTGGAGGAAGGGGTTTATTTGTTCGTTTTCTGCGTTTCGCGGTTGACAAGCTTCAATTAAAGACAACGCTCGTAAAAAGCGATCCAGGGTTTCTATTTTGTTGCGACGAATGTTATCATTGCTAAAGGACTTCAATGAGGTTGTTTATTCGCTCCAATGTCTAGCAACGCCCCTGGCGGGAGACGGCGCAAAATGCCGTCAACCGTTTGTGTTGCTTGGACTCAGCGTTGTTTTCTGGCACCAGAACTACATTATCTTTTTCATCGGCGTTTATTTCATTGAACAAACAAAAACAATTCCAGAGAACTTCGTTCCGCGTTTACTTAAAAAGGCAAAGAGCTAGCTGCGCCACAAGCTGCAATCGGAAAGGTCAAGATGGCTTTCCAGGTCGTCATCAGAGTCGCCTGGATGCTTTCGCTTTCGATTGTTCGCACGAAGCTGGCGATTGTGCCCGAAAGCGGCCACGCGCTTCCACAGTTCCGCGTTGATGTCCGGCTGTTTGCTGACGAGCTGCGAAAATCCGTCGCTGTTGATCACACTTGCGCGGTTCTCGTCGAAGAAGTCGAGCAGCTTTTGCTTCAGTTTGGCGTCCTTGTAATGGACGGCGAACTCGAAGCGACTGCAAAAGTTCGCAGCAGAAAGCAGCAGTTTCTCCCGAACTGCCTCCTAAAGCAGCAAATGAATGAGAGCAATGGATGGCCGAGAGAACTCACGAGCAGTCGCTCCACCTGGTAGTAGTGGGCGGCTTTGTACAGGTCCAACATTCCCTCTTCCTCCAACCCGTCCAGTTTGCCCGTGTAACAGAAGCGGAGAAGGTGCTCCATGCAGGCGGCCGAGTAGGCGGTCGTCTCGTGCTTCCTTTCAATGGTCTCTCGCATGCGGCCGTTGAACATCCGTTGGAAAACGGGCGAGTGGGCGGACAGCACGTATGCGAAGACCTGGACGGAAGCAGTGGAGGAGTGGAAGGGTAGGGCGGCTTACTTTGAACTCGGTCCGGCCGCACTTGATCACGACGTCTCCGTTCTTTTCGTCATTGAACGTGGAGGCGAGCGATTGGGCCAGAAAGTGGGCAGAATCGTTTGAATCCATCTGGAAGCTTCGGTCAGCACGGAGAAAGCGGACCCAACGCGCGGCAGTTCGGCAGCTCTCAACTAACGCGAAGGCACGCGAGAGCCACGGCGCCGCTCGCCCGCGCAGAGTGACGCCGTTGCGCAAAACCAACGCCGCTTGTGCTCGATGAGGGCGGGCGGCCCTCTTTTTCGTTTGTTCGAAAACAAACCATGTTTTTTCGAACAACGGAGATTTCGCTCACGTTACCCCACAAACAAATGAAAATAGCAGGGTTAAATGCGGACATCACTCTCGTTCGTCGGGTGATCGCGAACGTGTTTCGAGCCCAATCGCTTTTCGGACGCACAGTTGACGTCAGCGCGCCGTCTGCCGCTTATTAAAGGTTCCTTTCCACTTCGTTCCTCTCGAGTCCTCTGCGAATTAATCGGATAGTCGCTCGTTTCTAATTGCGGCCGATTGTTCGGCGATGACAGCAATCAAAAGGAAGTTTGAACAAACTGGCGAAGAAGGAAAAGCGAAGTGATAAGCTGCGGGACTGGGCTACAAAGATCGAAACGTCTGTCCTCTTAAACATTAAAAACTGTCGTCCGTCCGGACTTTTTCAATATTTCGCTCGGATTTACGTTTCCCCAAGTTTAACTGAAAATTAATTGTTGTGCAATTTATGTGCTAAAATCCGCAGTTCCAGGTCGAACACTACGGTCAAAGCATGTGAGCCCGGGCGGGCGCTGGCTGGGCAGAAACAGCGGCCGGACGTCGGCGAATCCTGCGGGAGCCGCCGGCGGGTCGCCGTCTTGTCTCTACCTCCGCTGGACGCTTAAAATTGCCGGACGAACATGTACAACACAGAGATCTTAGGCTGAGCGGTCTTGAATCCTCTACTTCGATGTTAATTAGAGAGTGCAGTGCGACCGCCTCATGGTTCGAGTGGGGACTCGCCCCGGCCTCTATGGCAGAAGAATACCGGTTAACCGGGGCGAGACAAACGAAAGCGATTGGTATTAATGAATTTTTGTTCGAAATCCGACGAAGGGCGGGCGTTAGCCGCTTAAACACTCGGCCGATCGGAGAGCGTTTAGCAAAAAGGCGTGGCAGCCGACGGAAAGCGTCTTGTCCGTCCTTCTGGGTCGGACGAACAACCGGAAAGACGGGACGTTCGCTTAGGGCTCGTCCGCCGTCGATCGGCGGAATGATATCCTACGGATCCTTCTCCCCTTTGATCCCTTTCGCTGTACATTGCCCCCAATAAACCATCGATCGACAATCAGTGCACGTGCCTCATGTGAGGAAATCCTCGTGTGTGTCTCGGCGACGGCCTGGAGGAGGGCGGTCTTCACGGGCCGGTCTTCTCTTCCCGCCCGTAGTAGCAATTTTTGCAGCTGCAAAAATAACGGCCGCAAATCCGACCTCTGCAAGATTCGTGAACGCAAAACATGCAACCATAAAAATTATGTTCACGATTCTTGCGATGCACAAAACGCGAATCTGGTACCTGCAAAGAATCGTAACCAGCGTTCGAAATTTTGGGAAGCCCGGCTGCGGCTGTGAGCTGCAGATGCCTCGGTTGCAGCAAAATGCAGCCGCCCTCTGAACCTTGAGCCAGAGTCCAATCATCGGTATGATGGTTGTGCTGGGATGAGTTAGAGGGAAATTCCGCCCGCAAACGCCCGCAGTACGCGGCGAGTTCCGCTTGTGTTATAGCCGGCAATCGAATCCGAAAGTGCGAGCGTCCCGGCCGAACGGCGGCCGCAGTCACCGGCGCCCTCCGCGACAGCCCGCCTCGTCCTATTGAGTCTGAAGAGTGAAAGGCGCATTCAAGTCGCGACGCACGAACGACCGACGGCGTGCGCAATCGGCGAGAAGACTGCCCACCAAAGGGGAACAGCAGACTCGCCTCATTCGAAAAAATTAGGCGCGCGGTGCGAAGCCGCCCGACACGAAGCAGTTGGAAGCGACGATGCGGAGCGGATAGCCGCAACGAACGGACGTAATCGTCTTCACGAGCATCGTGAAGCAGCGCCGACAGAAGGCGACCAAGCAGCCGACCGGGTCGAAGAAACCAAACGAACTCTTGAGCGAGTGTGCCGATCGACCGCCCGAGAGCCGACCCCAACGCCCAACATGGAAGCAGACACGAAGCCGATCGCTCGGGGCCCGCAAGCGGAAAGCGCGAAGGGTAGTGGCCAACGCAACGGAGTCGTTGAGACCACCGGCGTGATGCGGACAGTCGAGTCGACCGTTCAAGTGCACGGATGAGGCATCCACCGCAAGCAGTGGAGCGCCCGCCGCTCGTTCACCATAAACCGCCCGACTGGCGCCCAAACTGCGACCACTCAGCTAATGAGTTAAATCCAAACGACGAGAAGAAGCTCTCGCACATCGATCGCCATTGAACGCGTGTGTTGAGGAGTGAGTGAATCGTCGATGAGTCGACTGTTAAAGTAAAGTCTTGAAGATGTGAATTGTTGAAGAAGCAGAGTGTTTAAGCCGCTTAACGGCCACTTGTTCCTCCTGCAAACGGGGAGTTGTAGTTCCCATTTAGCCCCCTATTTTTCGTCGAACAAAGAGCAGGCCGGGAGTGTCGCGGATTTCCGCGATGACAAACGGCCGCATCGAATGCAACAGTTGCATCCCCAAGAACCGTCGACCCAGCGAAGGAGGGGTCCCGCGATCGCCCCCCCCCCGCCGCCGTGCGCCGCCCCGCCGCCGCCATTCGAGCCCGACGGACGTTTCCGATCGGCGGCCGATTTTCTTCCGCTCCCGCCTTCCGCTCTCACCCGTTCTCCCCACTTATTTCTCTTATTTGCGCTCGTGTTCCTCCCTCCCTCACTGACCCTCTTCCTTCCAGGAAAGAGGGGCCAGTCCCTTCTTTTGTACGAACCGACTTTTGCTCCAATAAACTTCCGCCCGTTCGAGTTCGGCCGTTGCCCATCGAGAGGATTCTTCCTCACCCGATCTCTTTGGACACGCGAAGAGCGGCCCGCCCGCCACCCGCGACATTGGGAGTCGAACGCACGAATGAATTGAGACGGACGCCTGCCGCCTCAGATTCAACCGCAACCGGTGATTATTTGTTCTTCTGTCTTTGTGACAACTTTTTGGTGCAAATCGAAACGATGCACTTGAACGATCGGGTAACAGCCGCCAACGTTTGTTTTCCACTTTCCGTTTGTTATTTCTCCTTCCTTTAGGCACACAACCTGCCGTCGAACATTCTGACAAAGCGGGACGTTTTTAACGTCAACATTACCAACGACGAGGAGTTCCTGAATTTCTCGGTTTGTTTCCACGCTTTCGTTCGACCACTCATTCGATTGCAGGACGTGAAACCCGAAACTTCTTCTCGAATTTTCCGTTGGTTCAAGTGAATTCATTGCGCATTTCATTCGTCTACGCTCTTTGTTGCAGCTAATTTTGCTTAGGCGTGTGATGGCCGGCAAGTTCTTCCAGCCGACGGGCGGAAAGTGGGTGTACATCGAGAGCGATCCGAGCGACAAACTGGTGGAAGTCACGAAGGTGGTGCGCGGCTTCGACGTCAATCCGGGGGCGGCGGGCTCGTTTGTTCGGGGCATCGCCTTTGCACACTACGGCAGCTACTGGGATCCCAACTTCACCGCCATCCTTTCGTCGGCCGAGAACATGACCTACGATCGCTGTCTGATCACGCAGAACGCCGCCCGCGGAATGAAACTGGATCGACCGAACCAAATCATCCGATCAGCTTCAACGGTCTGCTCGGCCTCGGGGCCAGCAGGTGAGCAATGTCGTTTGAAAAGCTATTAGCCCCCTTTTCAGGGCTCATGGAGTGAAGCTCATCAGCAACACGTTCGCCCGGAACAACTTCGAGCACTCCGCAATTCGGGCTACAAGGGCGTCTGCACGGCTTCGGGGTTAAAGTTCTCGCACGTCGCGAATGCGGTGATCGACAACAACACCTTCGTGACAACCACGCCGGTGGGATGTGGTTCGACGATGGCTGCACGGACGGGATCATCATTCGCAATTGGTTTGCAGGAAACGACGGAGGCGGCGTCAGAGTTTAGGTCTCCGCTCGTGCGACCGTCGCCTCGAACGTGTTCACGGGCAACGGCGGGACTAGCGTGGGCATTTCGGGCTCCGACTACGTGCGCATCTACAACAACGCCTTTGGGCCGAGCGGAGCGTATCACATGCAAATCCAAGACGACCTTCGCATCACGTGTGAGTTCGAGCAATACTCTTGCCAGCTGAATCTGACCTGGGACACGAGCAACATCGTCATCCGCAACTACCTCTTTTCCAACAGCAAAAGCACGAGCTTGGTGGTCAACGCAAGTGAGCAAGCACCTGTGGAGAAGTACATCGAAGCGGTGAACCACAACGGATGGTATCGAACGAACTCGACGGGCGTTAATTTTTGCCGTTGGTCAGTTGTTCCCACTATTTTTGGTTCAGTTGGTTGCTTTCTTAGGTGCGAGATCAAAGGCGTCGCCTCGTCTTGCGTCGATTACGCGACCCATACGGCCGTCATGAACGGTCGGACGATCGATTATGCTCCGCCGAGCATAGGAATTCGCGACACGCCCAACAACCCGTTCTTCGTGAACGAGGCGGCCGGCAACTTCAACCTGAAGCCGACCAGTGCTGCTCGTGGCGCTGGGACCCCGCTGCCCGCCGACATCGCCGCCGCTCTCGGCGTGCCCACTTCTCCCGTCGCCATGGGTGAGCATTCGAGTGTTTGAGTTCATTGCATTGGTCTGTCTGCTTCAAGAACGATCAACTGGCGCGGGAAGGCTTGAAGCGGATCCACAAATCGAGCACCGAATATCGACAATCATTCCACGCGTTAACTTTAATTCGCCTTCCCTTTGCAAATCCAGTCTTGTCTTGCGAACACTCCCCACCGATGCGATCGATTGAATAAACTTCAGCAGAAGCGGTTCGATCGGAATGTCGAGTTCTCGGCGTTCTCAATCCGCACGTCCATCTCGGCAGTCGAGATTGGCAGCTTCAATTTGGACATGCGGGAGGAGTTTTTGTAGCTGTCAAAGCTTTGGGTTCCTTTGGTAGTTCTTCATTGTTCTGGAAGTGAGATCCCACAAAATGTTTGGCGAGAACAGAGTGTGAACGGAAGCGAGCAACGGAGGTAGCGTGAGTACACATGCGTTTATTAAAGCGTTAGACGTTTTCGTTAAAACAAACATGGCTTCAGGGAGATGCGGAGTGCCTTGCACATCTGATGAATCAAACGAGATACACGAATAGCGAGGTAAGAAAAACAATCAGTACGCAGTTGAACTAATCATATCACATAAGGGGTGGAGCGGCGGGATTTTACAGTGGCAGCTTGAGCGATCAATCACAATTAACCCCGGTTCACCGTCGGCTGGCCGGATAGTCGGCGTTCTCTTTTCCGCAGTGGCGGCAGAAGACGCCCGCATTTGAACGGGGAGTGTTCGAGTGGGGCTGGAACAACGAGCGGTTGGTGTACGGCTTGAGAGACACGCGCTCGTCCGCCTGGACTCCATCGCGCTCGACGGTCATCGTCAGGTTCCTGCCAACGAACAGATCAATTGGAAGAAACGCGGGAAACTCACTCCAGGTCAAGCACCGCGTTCGAGGCGAACAGGTGGAAGCCTTCGGGGCCGCGAGAGACGGAGCAGCCGAAGCTTCCCGCCCGCTGGCCGTCAAGGCGGTCGAGGTCGCGGAGCAGCTGATCGACGTTCGTGCGGTTGACGTCCTCGAAGCCGCGGGCCGCAGACATGCGGTAGTGGATGTAATGCAGAGCGCAGAACGGGACCACGCAGAAGTCCCGGCGGTTGCACTTGACGCAGCGCGGCTCGATGTGCTGCGGATCGATGCGCAGATTCTCGTGACGGAGCAGCTGCTCCAGCTGGGCGTCCAATGAGCTCGCCGACGGGATGTCCAGCACCCGCGAGCGGTTCGAGAACTGAACGTGGAATGGAGTGGACGGAAAGAGTGAATAAAAGCGCACCTTGTTGACGGCCCTTCCGCTCGTGAGGACCTTAGCCGAGAGACTGCCGCGCAGGTGCTGCTCGATTTGCGGCACGGTCTGTCCGAAAGCGACGTCCACGCCGAGACGCCGGAGAGTGTCGCCCAGCTGCGCGCACATCGTGTCCGTGATGTACGACACGTGGCTCGGCGGGAAGGTCGTTTGGCCCGCAGCCGCGAACTCGGCGTTGATCTTCTGCAAGCGACGAAACTGTGATGAAAGAAATCCTTCCTGAAGACCAACCGCGAGCAGCTCCTTCAGCTCGTCGTTCGTGAAGTGGCTGCACTTCGTCTTGCGGGCGGCCGTGGTCGGAGGGGCGCTGTTCGGAGCGGCGGTGGCATTCGTTGCGCGGGCGCCGTTCTCCGTTGCCGGTCCTTGGTTCCATATCACGGGAGCGATGAGGAGGTCGAACTTCTCGGGCAGGAAGCTGAAATTCGGAGATTAAGAAGGTGGGAGGCGGACTCCGAACTCACTCCTTCGCCTTCTGCGCCCAGATTTTGCCCAGCTTGTAGGCGGCGAAAGAGTCCTGCGCCGCGTAGCGCGCCTGCCTGATGCGAAGCGGCCGATGAGTCCACGCGCTCTTTTGCTCATCCTTGTCCAAATGCAGGTTGGCAACCTTCTCCGCGAGGTACGCGAGGTTCTGTCGCTCGCAGCGTCCCTCGCCGAACAGCACGTTCTTCGCTTCCAGGTCCGCGCACATCTGAACGAGTTGGACGTGAAGGCATTCCAAAGGAAGAGGGAACCTACCGCTTTGGCCGTCTTGGCTAGGCAGAGCAGATTCTGGAGATTGGGGAGGATTTGAGTAGCCAGCTCAGGGAACGAGTTGACGAGAATCTTGAGATCGTTCTCGAAACCGAAACCTGGAAGCGACGAGCAGTTGCACGAAATGGTCTCCTCTCAGCTCACCGAAGATCCACTTGTCCGGATGGAAAAGGAGGCGGAAGAACTCGAGGTACTCCTCCGTGCTCCACAACGGCTGGAACTTGCAGATGTCGATGAGGAGCGTCTCTTTCTTGTTCGTCATTTGGATCAAGCAGACGCTAAAGAAGAGCACGAGTGAAAAGAGCCCTCCAATGCGCTCGCTCACCTCGGCTGGTCCCCGCAGTAGGACTGCTCGCCCTCCATGTCGAAGCCGTAGTTCTGGCAGTAGCGACGCTGCATGAAGGGCTTAAAGATCTGCTCGAGGGCCTCGCGCGTGTCGACGAAATGGACGCGGTGGACGTCGTTCTGCAGTAGCGTGAAGCCCGTTTGGCGATAGCCCTCGGTACTCCTCCTGGGCGTTCGCCTTCCTGCAATCGAACGAATAAACAAATGAAAAAGTAGTGCAAGTGCAACTCACATCTCCGTGATGCGCTTCTGAGCGTCGCGGATCTCTCGCTCCGACCGCGTGAGCTCGGAGGGCCACACGTGCTGCGGGAGGTCCATGTAGCAGGCGAGCTCGATCGCCGTCTGCCGGCCCTTGTTCACGACCACGAAGTTGAGGCCCGCCACGCACGCCCGCTGGTCGTCGCGCGTGATCGAGGAAGCTTTCTGGTAGAAGGCTTCGGGGCAGGAGATGCCCGGCCGGAAGGCGCTCGCCGAGTGGATGAACGCTTTCATGCGACGATGGAAGATGCAGTTGGGCGTTTTGTCCTTGAGAGCGGGAAACTCGCGCGCGTAGGAGAACACGAGAGTGACGACTTCCTTGGGCCGTTCGCGGAACCAATCCGCCCGGTGGTCCCACGGCCCGGTCGTCGCGTTGGGGTCGATGTTGGAGTGGACGCTGCCCACCACGTAGTCCAAATACTCGACGACGCGTGCAACCAATCCGCCCGTCTCGTCCGCTTTGAGCAGCTCCAGCAGCGAGTCCCTTTCGTTGTTCTTGACGGCGCTGTAGACGATCGGTTGGAAGGGGAAGGCGAAGCGGTTGTACGAGCCCCAGTGGATCAACCAACGGACCACTTGCGCCGGCTGCTCGAGATTCTGCTTCTGCAAGGAGGGAAGGGAAGAAATTGGAACAAAAGAGCAGCAGAAACTCACGCAGACGTGGCGGCAGAAGAAGTCCGTCCCGAAGGCGTGACCCAAGAACCATTTGGCGAAGAGGTCGATCTTCGAGAGCTCGAATCCGAGGGCCGCCAAGGAGGGCTGCAAACGAACGAGTGAGCGGAGAATTTGGAGAAAAATCACGTACCCACTCCGACTGACGGGCGTCCACGTAACCGTTCAGGCGCTCATCGGAGGAATCGATGCCCCGACCGGTGGCCACTTGATCGAACGTCTTGACGATCAGGTCCCCCACCGACTTGTAGACCAGCCGACGGATGGGCGATTGGGCGAAGGCGTCCCTCAACGAGTTGGCCCACATGAGGAGGTCGATGGCGCAGTCGAAGAACACCTCTTCGTCCACCTGCCCTGCGAGGAAGTTCTTCAGGAGTTCAAGCATCTGCCGCTCCTTCTCCGCGGGGTTCAACGCGTCGTTCGTCAGAAGGGCGTACAGCTGGTAGCAAAAGGGCTCGGTCAGGTCGCCCTCCAACATCAGGTTCCGGACGGCCGTCGGAATGTGGTAGCCGCGCCCGAAGCTCGCTCGCGGGTTCGCGCTCCGGTTGTTGTTCATGCGCCTGCTCGACGACCCGAAGGCGCCCGGCAGCGCCGAACTCGAGCCCGCCATTCGGCAATCCGCCGCCTGAAACAAACGGATGAAACAACGAAAGAAATCACCGAAAAAATCGGCACGGCCGCTTGTACGAGAAAATATTCGAAAAATGGCGGATTTCGATGGAAGTCTATCCCGTTCATGTTTTGGGATCAAGGAAATCAAGATTCCGGATTTCAATTGCCGAAAGGTTTTTCACGAGAAATCCGCATTCGGAAGACCCTTCACAAGCACGCCATCCGGAAACCGGGAATTTCACCGCTCGGCCCGTTTGCGGCAAAAGCGGAAATGGACGCGGTGGCTCTTCGTTCACCCACGAGGAGGCCAGCGGGTTAAATCTCGCGCGATGCCATAAATTCCTTTCGCAAAACCGCCGGCAGATTCGGATTCTGCGTAGTCGATTTGATCAGAAAACTGTTGCTTTCTTCGCAAATCGATGCAAAGCAACGAAGGAATGCGGCACCAAAAATCGGAATGGGTTGCTGTCTGCCGTTTGTAACAACACCTTCAGTTGTTATTCACCAGGAAAGTCACTTTTTTACCATGGAGTTTTTACACGTGCTATATACCATTCGATTCGCCTTCTCACGCTGATTCCACGTATGTAATTTGTTTTTGCAAAACGTGTCCCGCTTGACCTCCAGCCGTAGACGGGCGTCGAGACCACGGAGGAATGACGACAACAGGAGGTAGGCGCGCACTCCTTCCACTTCTCCGTCTGCGGCCACCTCCGCAACGGACAGAACTCGGTCGGAAAACGCGGCGACTTCCTCGTCTTCCGCCATTCGAATCCTCGACAGCTCGTACTCGGCAGCTCGCTTCACGTCCTCTCCTCTGAACTTCTTCTTCAGCACACTCACCGCCTCCTCGTAGTTGGTCGCGTCCCGATCAACTGTCTCCCTCGCTAGACCCGAAAGCAGGAAACGCAGGCGGGCGTACTTCATGCCGTCCGTCAGCTTCGGCTCCAAGTCGAAGTGATCTTCGAGCCGGCGGTTCCAACGGCTGAAGAGCGTGCCGCCGACTCCGCTGAACAGCGGCAGGGAACTCCATTCGGTCTCCCAACCACCGACCTCCGCCGATTCTTCCGCCCAACTCTCCGCCTCGCTCTTCGATCTTCCAGGCCGATCGCCTTCCTCGCCGGTCATCTCGTCGACGTGGCCGTTCATCACAAAGAGGGGAGAGGGAGGGTTGGAACAGCACCCGACCGGCACGATTAATCGGCCGTCAGTGTCGGGGCTGGAGGGAGGGGAGAGTTGGTAACAGAACGCACCAGCACGATGAAATCGGCCGTCGGTGTGCGCTCTGGAGGGGGAAGGACGGACAGGAGGAAAGGACGAGCAAAACCACACCGGGCAAGCAACAGACCGTTCGAGCAGGCAAGGAGACCTCGAGTTGCGCGACGCCGACCGCCCGTCGTTCCGCGGCCACTTCCGAATGGCCCGTCCTCGCGTCATCCGCCCGTCCGTTCATCCTGACGCGTCCGCCAACTTCCGGTCGTCCGCACGTCCATTTGGCCGTCCATTAGCGCCCCGCCCAGCCGGCCGCGAGTCCATTCCGCCGGCCGCCCACGGGCGATCGCTGATCGGCGGCTTCGTTCGCGGATCCATTAGCCGCCGCCGCCGCCGCAAAGTGCATTCCGCAGCACGATCGGAGCACGACTGACACACAAATCGCGCACAACTCACCTTCTCGGCGGTTCATCGACCGTATTCGCCTTGCTCGACGAGTTCCGGCGGAGGGCGTTGGGAGAGAAAATGCACGCAGCAAGGATTAGAAGTGGAGGCACGAGCGGAGAGCCGGTACACGGGCAACAAGACACGAGGAATTGCGCATCTTGACCTTCTTGCACCGCCTGGTCGCCCGCAGAGAACCTCCATCACGTCCACGAAATCCCGCTCTTCGCCCGCTCGACTGACAGCAAGTTGTAGGACACGCAAGACGAAGAATGGGAGAAGTTCACTCTCGCTGCCGCCCAGCCACTTGCTGCTCATGATCGAGACGGGAAAAAGTGGAGAACGCAGAAAACCCGAACGCAAATCGCTTCACGCGCCTCCCGACGCCCGCGCAGAACCGAATCGTCACGCGGCCGGTTCTCGAGCGCGATCCCCGCTTTCACATCCCGGCGGACTCGCGGCCATCCAAGGAGACACGCACGCAACCCATCCGCGCCCAAAGCAAGCCGCCCATCACACGCGAACACTGAAGGTCAATCTCCCGGCTTTCGGCACCATTGCGGGCGCGAAGGATCGGCCCGGGAGGGCACGATCCTCGCCCGTCGCCCCACACGCAGCGGGGATTCTCGGCCTTGCTCTGGGGACAACGAATGCCGAAGGCGAATGGGATTACGACGCGTTTATTGGGAGGACGAGCACGTACACGAAGTGGGGAGCAAAAGGGGGAACGATCACAAGACCGCGGCGGCCCGCCGGCCGCCGCTGCTGGTCGCTTCCGCTGGATGGAAGACCTCGTCGCCGCTCGCCGGCAGGCTTTTGTACGGCGGGCTCGGGGGTCGATGGGCGGTGCTCGGGGCGGGCGGGCGAGAGCGGCCGGCCGCCGGGCCACGTGGGCCCGACGACCCAACGCCGGTGTGCTCCAGTAAGCTGACAGATGCCTGCCGGGCTCACAAAATCTCGCGCGATGCCATAAATTCCTTTCGCAAAACCGCCGGCAGATTCGGATTCTGCGTAGTCGATTTGATCAGAAAACTGTTGCTTTCTTCGCAAATCGATGCAAAGCAACGAAGGAATGCGGCACCAAAAATCGGAATGGGTTGCTGTCTGCCGTTTGTAACAACACCTTCAGTTGTTATTCACCAGGAAAGTCACTTTTTTACCATGGAGTTTTTACACGTGCTATATACCATTCGATTCGCCTTCTCACGCTGATTCCACGTATGTAATTTGTTTTTGCAAAACGTGATCGAACGTGGAGTTACGGCCACGCAAAGCTCACGTTGATCCCCACGCAGACACACCACGCAGGTGCCCACGTTTCCCCGCTTGTTTTGATTTACTCGGCGTCAAACTTATCACGTAAAGACCATACAAAAACCGACGTTTTGATGTATAGTACGTCCGTTCAACTCGTCTTGAAAGCGAGCAACAAGCCAGTCTGCGTGAACATCGCCTTCAGTCCCGTACAAAGTTTGGGAATTTTGGTAATAAAGCGTTGTCTAAAGCACTTCTGATCATCATACGTGTGCGTTGGAGCAAAAAGAAATTCACTTAAAACCTCAACAAAGTGAAAAGTTGCGGCCTAAGCCGTTCGAACGTCCGCCCGGCCGGCTGCCCCTTGCTTTCCTGCAAGCAGCTAAAATCGGGCGAGCAGCAGCCAAAAATCGAGCAGTTAAAACCTAGTATAACCGCCAAATTTCTGCATTTTTAGGCAAAAATTATGTTGTGTAAAACACATTTTGTCTAATTTTTGTTGTTACTCGTACGGAAGTGGCTAGCATTAAACACGAAACGACAACATGGCAAAAAATCACAACGGCCTTGCTTGGATGAGGTCGAAATATGCATCAATAACGACGAAATTTGCTTTAGTAATCGTTTTATGAGGTGCTAAAGCAATTTTATCATTTTCATTGCTACTTAAAAGTAAATTTTCCCTTTTCTTGTAGTTTTAAACCGTTTAAACGCGTTTTTAGAAAAACTTTTAGCTGCTCCATTTTTGATCAGCTGTTCGACCTGCTCGAGCAGCTGCTTGGACAGCTTCTCGCCCGTTTTTAGCTGCTTGAGCAACTGCCATCCCTAGCCGTAAACCACTCGGCCACCCGACCAAACAGCAATCCGCCAAAGTAACCGCCGGTCGGGTGGGGCGTCCGCTGAGCGCGCGCAAGCCGGCAGCAGGCCGCGCTCAGCAATCGATTGGCGACGGGCAGAATCCCGGATCATGAAAACAACTTCACATCCGACCCTTCCAGTAAAAAAACGTCTTCGCACGCGTGCGCAAAAACCGCGCATTTTTTGTCTGTTTTCGAAATTTGCTCACTTTTTGCACGGGATCCAACGTGGCCTTTGCGTGGCCGTAACTCCACGTTACCGGACTTTTGGCAATGTAAATTATACATTTAGAATCAGCATGGGAAGACAAAACGAATGGTGTATAGAAAGCGGTATAACAAAAGTGTAACCTCGTGGTGTTTCCTTGACGGTTCGAGCGACAAATCGAACGTGCACGAAAGAAATGAGCGGAGCAACGGCGGGAGGATGCGAGGCTACCGCCAATGACCGGAGTGACGCCCGCGTGGGTGCCCGCGTGGGTTCTCGATGAGAGGCGCTCGCCCGCCGCGTGCTTTGGCAGCGACCAAGGGGTGAGCGGAGGGCAGCAGTCGGTTGCAGGCCGGGCGAGCGGACTGCCGGCCGGCAAGAGGGCAACGCAATGCGAACGCCGGGTGATCCCGTCCCGTCGATTTCGCCATCCGCGCACCCGCACCGCCCTACCTTCTGTTTAGCGGGCGGCAGATGGGCGGCAAAGAGCGCGAGGCAATCGGAATGTGCACGCGGCTCACTCGTTTGAGGCGCGTCCAAATGGCCCGCGCGCACTCGAAAACAACAATAGAGAGTTAAGTCGACTGGTTACCGCTCACAACGTTCAGGGTGGTCGAACGGTCACGAAAGCATCGCGGAACTAGCGGAAAGCTATCGTTGGGGTGAGCGATCAACCTTTCGCTCGCCCTCTTCAGCAATCATAAGCTACTCGCCCTTTCCTGCTGCTCAAGCTTTCCAGCAACACGGGCTGGCCAGCGGGGAACGCTGACGTGAGAGGGTCGTGGAACGCATTCCAATCCTTTTTTCCCTTTGTGGTTCCGCACGCGCCTGCAGCCATCGAAATGCACTTATCCAGCTCTCCCTATTCGCTCGCCTTTCCAATTCACAGCGTACAGGTAAAATTGGAAAGGAAAGCTTGCAGGTAAGCGTTCAAAACAACCAACGGCACGAACGCTCGTATTTCGGTCTTCCAACGGTGTTCGCTGAAATGAACTATGCGCGCTGTGTTCGTTGAAGTCAGTGATTGCGACGGCAAAACACACCACGAATTAATCCGCGCTCAAACCCAGTAATCATTCGAATGAAGGAAAGCAGAGCAAATAATCACCGCTCGCTGTTGAATCAGAGGCGTCAGCCGTCTGTCTCGATTGTTTTATGCATGCAACACGCAAAGTTGAGTGGAGTGCCCGCGAGTCGGAAGGTCTCTTTTTGCCCGTCTATTCACTCCACCGCTTGCAGCGAATGTTGGATGCTGCTGACATTCACCCACTCACGTTGACCGCCCTCATTCACGGCAAGAAGGTGGATTAAAGCCAGTCGCTGCGAAATAAAACCGCCGGCCACTCGCTCGTTTGCATTGACTGATGCACGGGCAAGTGGATTTCCGTTGCGTGTCCGTCGTCGACAATCGGAAGGCAACAGTCGAGTGATGTCACCAGCTGATCTCTGCGAACAGAAAACAATAAACAACACAGGACCCACACCCCTTCTCCTTTGGTCTACCAAACCAGCAGCAATTCGACGACCTGTTCGATTTTCTGAAAGCTTTCTGCCAGATGAGGGCGGGTGTGTGGCGGAAGGGAAAGCTATCGTTCTGCTCAACCGTGAGGCTTTTTGAGGAGTTCCAGCTGGCGGTGCTCCTGCTTGCCGCATCGATCGATTCGAATCTGGTCAAACTTTCGTTTGTGCACGCCCAATGAGGGAGGGGAAGCTTTCGTCGACAAATCGGCCTGCAGTAAGGAGGAGAGGCGAATGCCCGTTCCACGTTCATGCCAGCTCTCAAATCGCAGGCGGGAGTTGCAGTAATTGGGGGGCAGAGTGAAAGGAAACAATCGAAATGGGCGGACACGTTCGGAAGGACCCCCTCGCTGTATTTTTTGGTCACCCTGTACTCGCAAAAGCTGGGCACCAAATGAATGACGCTTGGTTTGTCCATCACTTCCCAGCATTGTGATTGACAGCCAACTGAAGTGCCGAGCGGCGGGAGGAAGAACGGAAAACGCGAAGTGCACTTGGAAGACCATAATGCGGATGTCCACGGGCACAACCGACTGGACGGTGGTGGACGGGTTCTAGCGGTCTTTTTTGATTCAATCACAAACCGGTGAACGGACGGAAAAGCTAGCTTTCAGTCTTGAGCGGCTGTCGGTGGTGTGAAAGAGAAGCGGCGAGTGGGTGTTCTTGTTATTTTTGTTTCTTGGGTGAGGCATCAGGCGTCCCATTACGTCAAGCAAACGGCCCGCGGGCACAACTCGCCGGCTTCAAGGCCACAGTCGGCGTGTTGCATCGAGTTTCTGCGAACTAGCGGGGAGGAGGTGAGAAAGATCCGCTGAAAGCTAGCGGACTTCCGCGATCCATTCGCAACAACCACCACTTGAATTGACAGCGGAAAGCTTCTTTTCTTTCGACGAGTGGATGGATGCGACGACTGGGTTTCACCAAACGAAAAGCCTCACGAACAGCAACTGGCTGAATAAACAGCGAACGAAGCAACGAACACAAAAGCAATCGTAAATCACCCGGCTGCTCTCCGCCGTTGCACTACTCAAACGACTCGGGACAATGTAGCCGGGCGAGACGCCCGACGAGAACACGAACGAACACACTCGCTTCTTCTTCCGCCTCACCATCCACCGGAAGCTTTCAGTTGTTTGTTCGGGATCACACGAGCATTCATTCTCGGCAAGCTTGAATCGAATTGACGAGACGGATGCGGCGAGCAAGAGGAGTCACTCCGACGGCTTCACGGACTGTAGGCTGGCGCATGAGCCGGTCACTGGTCGGAGAACGGAAGTTTCCTCTGTTTGGCATCCCCTGGCTGCTGCAATCAACTATCGGAAAGTAGAAGTGGATGGACGAAACTCGAATGCGCCGAAAGCAACTAGTTGTGAGCACCGGCCGTCGTCGCCGTGATCGGCTAGTCACTCTGCCGGTGCGCCGATTGCCGTCTGCCGTTGGAGTTTGCCTCTTTTGAGTGGGGGATAGAAGTACACGAGTTCCCTTTCGTTCACTGCGGTCGGTTGGTTGGTCGGCGAATTGTGATGGGCGGCCGCGCGGAGGTCGTCGCTTTCAGCCCGCCTTCGCCGCCCGCTCGCACGCTTGTTTGTCTGCTCATTCGCCATCGTTAAACATTTGGTCGAAACTCGGTCGGCGCCGGCCATTTTCCGTGCACATTTGGGCAAATCACGGTCGTGGCGTTGCCGTCGACTCGCCGGTTGTTTTTCGCCGTGGGCTGTCGTCGCCTGAACGAATTTTGGTTGTCGTTTTAGTTTGCCGCGCACACGTCCGGCATCTTCCGGCTCTCCCGCCTCCTTTGAATCCACTTTGCGTTTAATCGCAACTCAAATAAAACTCCCGTGATCTACTCGCAAGCAAGAGCTGTTGTGCCTTCGACTCAGAAACAGAACAGTCTTACGGTGATTGAGAATCGAGCCGCCGATCGCAGTTAAGCAGCTCACTCGAAGGAAACAGAAAGCCCCTTGCGACCTTTCGGCAACCCACTTTTCCACCCACTCTTCCACTCACCTGCTGCAATCAACTTCTCCTTTTCGCTTCGGACAAACCGACAGCCATTCGACAACGGGCACGATCGGAGCTTCGGAGTGAACACACATGGACGACGATCGAAGGAGAACGCGGAGGCGTTTCGTAAGTCGCGCTCCCGTTTCCACGTCGATCAAGCGCCCTCGAACGGAAAGCTTGAGCAAAACGCCGAGGAACAAGGGAAGAGCAAACAAAGTTTGTTGCCAGCCTCCAGTGAGAAGATGGAGCGTACAGCGAAGAAGACAAGTGGATCACGATTCGATTTGAAGTCAAAGAAGTCCACCCGCCTCTTTACCTTTTGCTCATAAACGGATAGCTTCCGTTGTTCCCGCGTTCTCTCCGGCATTCTCGAGGCGCGAGCGAACAGAAAGCTTTGAGTAAAATTAGTAGAACAAAACGGCAAAAGAGAAACCTCAATGGGAAGAATCGATTCCAGCTTTTTTGTGCCACGGTCAAGCATTCGAGATGCAGTGAGAGTTCTTCGAGAAAACCGGTCTGTGGACGGGAATGAAGAAGAAAAAGCAGTCGAATCCCGCCGAAATCGACGATCAATCCGCTGCCTTCCGCACACATTCGGCCACTCGTGGGTTGCCCGAATCAAACCATTTTTTTCGTCTGCCCGCCGTCCACTCCCTTGAAACAACAAAGCTTGCTGCCGCCACCTCTGCCTTTTTTTCGGCATCACACGAACCTTCACTGTCTGCATGCATGAGTCGAAGTGAAAGAATGGATGCGGCGAGAAAGAGAAACCTGATTGCTCCGCGGACTGAAGGCGGGCGAACGAGGCGGCCACTAGTCAGAGAACGGAAGTTTTTTTGGCCTTCCCATCGCAGCTTCAGTCAGATAGCGGAAAGAAGAAATAAAGGGACAAATGTCGAATTAAACGAAAGCTTCTCGTCATCGTCCCGCGCTGGAGAAATCGATCTGCAGGCGCTACAAAAATGAACGAGGCGGCGGTCGAATCGAAGAAAGCGAAAGCTTGCCGCTCGTGGCGCTTAGCCTTCCCGGATTACTCGACATTCCGAGCGCAATCCGCGGAATAATCGTCCCAGAAAAAGCCAACGAAAACGCGAGAAAAAGACGAGGTACAGCCGTAGAAATGTTTGCAAAATAAAACGGTCCATTCGACCTCTCCTAACGCCCAGCAACACCAGCCTGCGCTCACGCCCACCCACCTGCTTTCTGCTATCGTATGCCTCATGACACTCTCGATTCTTTTCGTCTAGCACTGTAAGTGACAGTGAACTGAATTTTTCTCAAGTACCACTGATCGTGTCCTCCATCCTGCGTGAAATTCATTTAACTGCCTCTGACTCGGCATTACGCTCGTCAATTTTCGCAGCCTGCAATCGGCGTTTAACCCCCTGCGACGACCAGGTATCGCCACTCACGCAAATCTCAATCGCCGCTCATTTGTGTCCGAAAACCGTGTCCACCCCAACCGCTAAGCACCTCGAGCACACTATTCTCCCTGTTTTGTTTTGAAAAAGCTTCACCCAAACACCTGGACTTCGTCTCCCCTTTCAGTCTGTCAAAAACTATTGTCAACGTTTTTGAGGTTGATCTAACCACCGTATCTGAATCAAAACTTTCCACGATTAAACAACAAATCAAGAAAGGGAATATTTCTTGACGAACAAGCATTGGGGACAATAAAAGCGATCAGAATGGTTGAAAATACTCTGGATGTTGAACGAAGCGATATTGGCCGCCCGCTTAGGCCACCACCTCTTTGATGACCTTCTCGAACTTGCTGAGATGCGCCTTGTTTTCGAATTTGCACAGAAATTCGACCGCCTCGTAGCCCCGATCCTTGGAGGTGTCCTGCAAACGAAAGGAGTGATCGGAAGGCGGAAGGAAACACTTACTAGACAGCGCCAAGTCAACACGCACTCGTTCTGATACTTCACGAGTTCGATGCCCTTTTTGACAACGAACTCGGCAACCTTCGGCTTTCGCTTGCTCGCGCGATGCATGACGCCGTAGGTGGTGCTGAGGTCGAGGTTCTTGATGAGCTTCATGCGGCCGGCGCCTCGGTAAGGCGTGTCGCCCTCGGCAATGCACTGCCCTGCAATCCACTCACAACCAATGAAAAGAACGAAGATAGATCGTAGGACATACACAGCTCGACCTGCTCGTCAAAGAGCACCCGCTCGTACTCGTCGATCGTCGTGCGCAGGACCGTGTTGGTGGACGAGGCAAGCGCCGAGAGAACGGGTGTCTTCTGTTCTTCCACGTCTTCGTCATGAACGCGCGGCGTCGGCTGGGGCGCCGGCGGGTGGCGGACGATCGGCGAATTCGGTTGCTGACCGATCGGCACCAGCTGCTGGACGGGTGGCTTGATCCCCGCCTTGAACATCGCGGTAACGCTGTTGTCGTACTGCTGAAACAAATCTCCCGATCGATTGTTGGAGTGTTTTTTTCTTACCTGATGCGAGTAGGTGGACTTGTTGTTGGCGTCCATTGCCTTGACATGCGATTGAGACGGCTTGTGCGCCACTTTGATGAGCGGGACGGCCGTGCGGTCCGCCGGAAGACATGGCAGCAACGGAGCGGCCGAGAGTTCTGAAAAATTTAGTTTATTTCAGTGCTCATGGCGCGACAGCTCACCGTGGTTCGAGTCCTGCGCATTGCTGTTTGGCGAGCGGGTCTTGCAGCTTTTCGAAGCGATTGACTTGAGCCGACTGTTTGCCTCCTTCATCTTGCCGGGCACCTCCACACTCTCCGCGGCGCTCTCGTAGTTGCTGTCGTCGTCGGAGGGTAGCGGGGTGCGGACCGTCTTGTTCGAACTAAAAATCTAAAACGATCAAACAAACGCTCTTTTCGTTTCGTCCCTACCGGTCCGGCAATTGGTCCAGGATGTTGTCGTAGTAGGAGGAATCCTCGTCGCTCGTCTCCGACACGTTTCCGCCATCGTCCGGCTGATAGGCACGCCTGCAATCGAACGACAAAAGTCCGAGAAAAAAGGGAAAAGGACTCACAAGTACTGCTGACGGCGGTCGATCTTCGCGCAAATGATTTGGTCGGGACGTACGGAAGCGATCCTCAACTCCTCGGCTTCAATCCCCTTATCGTCTTCTTCCTTTTTCTCGGCAGCTTCTTTGTTAATTTCTTCGTTCTTCAGGACGTCCTCCATCTCGTCCAGCAAGCTTTCGTCTGCATCCGTGTGCTCATCGTCGGTCTCACCAGTCGCGTCGCGGGCAATTGTGCCCGAAGCGGTGAGGTACGAGTTCTTGGACGGCAGGTTGGCCACTCGCTGCGGGCCGACGTTCGGCTGGTGAGGCGACGAGTAGCGCGCCTCGTCGTTGCTCTTTGAGCCGCCTTGCGGAGGGGGCGGTACCACGTCCAGCGTCTCCGACTGGTACTGGCGATCAGCCGGCGGCCTCTGGTATTTGCGCACCATTTCCGTGAGGACCCGCACTTCGTTGCGGAGGCAAAGCTAAAAGAAGTCGAGAGATCAGTGGGAGAGAGGCGAACATTCGCGCGACTTACGAACTGCTCAGAGTTGCTCTCAATAGACGCCGCAATGCGCGACTCCAACGCGTGCATCCGCTTGCCCAGCGTGTGTATGGCATCCGCCATTTCAAGTGGCTCTTTGATGTGGAGAAGAAACTGAACAGAGAATTAGTTTTTGTTGACGATTAAGCGCGAACACCTCGAACGTGAACGGAAGGGCAAAGGAAAATGGAGCACGTTGTATTGGATGATGGAAGATTGGAGGGAAGTGCGTAAAGGACGTAATTGCGACCGAACTCGTTAGTTCAGGATCACAAAAAGCGCCTTTTAACCCGCCTTATGGTTAAGTTCGTAAACACGAGCAAAAGTCGCTCGTCCCCCACGAATGACGAAACGGCCGTAATCGAACGGAGCAAGCGCGGAACATCACCGTAAACATCGAGCAGATGCCCCTTGCGTGGTTACTGAATTTTCAAACTCGGTTTCGGCCATTCAAAGCAAGAAAGATCCCAAAAGTCGGCGAACAACCCCGCGGAAAAAAGTGAAATGCGGCGAGAAGGGAGGCCGTCCGCTTTCTTCATCCGAATAGGCAAGAAGGGAGTGCCAAAGTACAAGAGGGCTTGGGAATGGGAATGCCAACGGTCGAGGGGCAAGCGAGGTCACATTGCGACCAAACGACGCAGTCAACAGCCCGCTTTCTCAGGCGGCGCAACGGCGACCACCAAACGCGACGCTTGGCGATCGCTCGACCTCAGCGAGTCATGCGGACACTTCAACGGGAATTTGGGCCGGCTGCCGCGTCTGTTTCGGTGGGCGAGTGCGCAGAAGCGAGAAACTCCGCCTGCGTTCGTTTTTACATTCATACGTGGTGTTTTGCAAGGAGAAGAACACTCGTTAAAGAAAGAAACATCCAATCAAGATCGTCGGATTCTTCGCGCTAGTATGTATGTATGTTCACTGATCGGCAAAAAAGCGGAAGAAACAGCCGTAGAACTAAACGAGTCACGTGTCTTTGGCCAGCCGTCAAACCGCTCCAACTGCTTTTTATGTTGCTTGAACGAGCAGAGCGAGGATTCCCACAAGTCCACTCTTTTTTCGTTCATCCCGAATGTTTCCATTCGGCTCCCTAGCTGACGATCAAATTCATTGTTCGCTTGTTTCGCCCGCTCGTTGCTCGACTTTGCGGCGCACTCACTTGATTGTGAATGAACGGAATGGGTGCCAAAGGAAAGGAGTAGCCGGAACAAACCCCACCATCTTCTCCCTCTTATAGGGTGGCTGCAAATCGCTTGCATTGCCGCCCGTCCACCACCCAGTCAGCTATTCAAAGAATATCCATGATTTCAATGCGTTTTTTGCTTCTGCCGACCTCTAGCCGGCCGACAAGCTTGAGATCCGTTCGTCCGCATCTGCTCGTTGCTGAGAAGAACGCCCGAACGGGATGTATGCGAAGATTTTGCTGACATCTCGACTGTTTTTCCCTGCTCCCAGCTCGAGCATTCGCGGATCGATTGTCCAACCAAAAGACGGGTATTCGCGCCCCATCGCCAAATCTGCAAGAAAGTCTGACAGTGGCCGGGCGGGAGAGCTGAAGAGCGAAACTGAAATGCGGGCAGAAAACACTAGTGGCAGAGGATACTCAAAACCAAATGAAGATCGGTCGTTGATCACCGTTTACCGCAGGCGCGCGCTCACTCCCGCACGAGCAGCATTCTCCACTCTTTTCGCACTCTTAGCACTTGCTCGCCGTTCGCTTTCAACCGCAACTCAAAACTGCCGTGGCAGACAACCAACACTTGACCACGCCACAGTTTTTCGTAGTTTTATTGACCCGCCGGCTGCTCAATAGCCGTGGCTAGCCGGTAGTCGGATCGAACTGGAGGAAAGTTTAACGGTCGTCCACGATATTGCTCAAAAATTCGTATAGAAAACGGTCAAACCGCAATGCTCGCCACAGCGTCAAACGGCCGTTTACGCTCATTCCCTTTTTCGGTGTCCAACCACCCTAATTCTAAAGGCTGTCAGTGAGGCAGGTGGTTAGAGAGGAGGCAAATGGTGTTGGCAGGAAGAAGAAGCAACAGGTCATCCTGTTCTTCTGTCTATGGTCCTCAACTTCACGGATCACCTGAATGCGAGCGGACCAGAAGATCGGACCGCGGAGTCAACCGATCGGCGGCCGCCTTCTGTACTTCAAAAACAGAGTGGCGATCTTACTCGCCTTATTCTCTCCTTCAATTTGATTTAAGCTTTCCGACAGTGAGTGCTTGTGAGATGCCGAGAGGGAGGCGCAAACGGCAGCAAGCTTTTTCTGCCGAGCTAGTGGACGACGGGCAGAAGAAGGAGCGACTGTTTATGCTCGACCGCCTCCTCTGCAAGTTGTTCCATTCGTGAAAGGGCGTGTTGATGAGTGAGTGCGATCGGCAGCGGTGTGATCGCCGATATTGAGGGGCTTTCCATTGCTTTCTCCTCTTTATCCCGCCTAATGACCGTTTGCCGACAAAGCACACACTGCGTTCCAAATGCTCGATTGTTGCAGAACGAAAGGACGGATTGTAGTCTTTCCGTCAAGGTTTCTTGTTCTGCGTTTCGTTTCAATTGGATCAAAGCCTTCTGCCAGTTTGCGTATCGGGGACGTTGGGGAGAATGCGGCAACATCGAAATCTAATAGTTTCATTTGAGCTGAAAGATGAAATGCGAGTGGAGACCGTTGGATTTCAAGCCTGCCCACGAACTACACGTCCTGTCCGCTGTCTAACCACGAATTTCGTTTTTTCAGCGTTCAACCGTTGGGGTGAGCGGCAAGACGTTCTGGTCCTTTTTTCACTGAAAGCTGGCGACTCGCTTTGTTTGCTTTCCGCATTGATTCTCAGCATATTGCTCAAGCCTTCCGTTCGACGACGCTCGATGGACGCGGAAATGAGAGCGGGACTTCCGGAAAGCTACTGCGTTCTTTTTTGAAGAGTGGTGTCTTGTGTGTTCATTGCAAATCTCTGACTTCGCTCATTGTCGAAAGGCCGTCGGTTCGTTCAAATTCCAAACGTGAAGTTGCTTGCAGCAGCTGAGTGAAAGAGTGGGTGGAGGTGGTGGCCGAGGGATTGAGAGGGGCTTCCGTTTGCTGTTGACTGGGCCCTTTGACTTCGACCGGCGGCTCGATTCTTGATTCGCTCGTAAGACTGCTATCTTTCTGGATCGAATCCACGCGAGCTGTTGACAGCAAGTGGATCAGTTAAGGTTCTTTTCGGGTGCCGATCGGCCTTTTTGTGCTTAACGCAAGGTGGATCAAATAGAGACGGAAGATCCGGTGAAGCGGGACTTGGCGGACTCAAGCGACCCCCGAAATTCGTTGTGCGACAACGACTCACGGCGACAATCAACCGTCGGACTCGAGGGCCACTCCACGACCGAAATTCGCCCGAATGTGCGCGAAAAATGTCCGGCGCCGACCGAGATTCGACTAAACGTTTAACAAGGGCGCGGTTGAAACGGAAAACGACCGACGGGGCTGAATATCGCATTCTTGTGAGCTTTCGACCATGAAAGCCTCCACTTCTTGTGCAGGAATGGGAGAAGTGGTGAACGCGTCGGCTGATGTAGGGGAAATTCTGCAGCCAAAATGACCGCGGTTCTCAATAAACTCCTCTGTATTAAAAGATGTATGCTTGATGAAACACAACGCGTTTTTACGTAATCCTGACCGTTCATTTGAAGCCCAATAGCGCAAATAGAGTTCATCCTTTTTGGGACAATTAAAGGCCTGCCCACCGATTGTTACGGGTTATCGGGCAAGCTACAAACCCATTTTTAAGTATCGAGTTTATTCACGTAGAGTTAACAAAAGGCAGCAACGGTGTCTTTTTGACTGACGAATCAAAGGAAGCGGCCTGCTGGCAAAGGGCTACCGCATAAATGGGCGGGAATTTATATCTTGAACCAATAAGCAAATCAACAAGCAGCATCAAGTTCGTGTCGCCGTGACAGAGAACAGTCCACTAATAAAATAAAATAGGAAAAAGGCAAATAAACGCAACCACTATCGCTCGTCCGGCAACCAACTGTCAACCATCCTCATCGCCGTTGCGCATGCCTTATAGCGAACTGGGAGCTGTAATCCGTTCGGTGAGCGCATACCGGAACTCTTCCTCATCCGCACTCGCTTTCTAAAGGTCGGCCGGTTCGCACGAACGCTCGTTTAAGAGGGAAACAAGGCATGTGGCATCCGCTTTTTTAACAATGGAAACGCTCGCTGAATCTCGTCTTCTTGTTGACGTCTGCTGTGTTTGGTTCAAATGAATACTCGGGTACGTTATCTTTCCATTGCTTTCAGCACTTCACTTTCTGCCGGCCTGTTCGCCGCTTGGACGAGCAGAGAAAGCCCCTCCCACTATTACTCTTCAACAGGCTCCTTCCTGGCGAGCAGAAAGAAGGAGACGACAATTACGAGGCATCGAACCGAATGCCTCTTTTTTCAAGCGACAAAAGAACTAACGAGTACATGCACGTTTGCACATGCGACGCCCCTCCTTATTGTGATCATTTCTTGTAGACAAATTCATCACCCACTAGTCCAAGTGTTTGGTTTGGCGGTAATGGATGTTTATCTAATGAGCCTAATTGAAAAGGACTATTTTACAAACCGGAGGAAAAAACTCGGCAAATATGCAAACAAAAAACATTGCAACCGGTCGGTAGAGAAAAGAAAAGCAGTTAGAGCGATCAGCGCGCGGTCTTTCGAACGTCGTTCTTCTTCGGATCGGGACAGCCGTCGCCCTGCGGGTCCGCATGAACGACCTCTTGAAGCTCGTTGTCGGTGGCGAACTCGTCAGCGTGCGGATTGGAAGAGGGAACAGCGGTCCTTTGGACGTCGACCAGCTTGGTACCCACGTTGAACAGTCGAGGGAGTTGGGACTGAAACCAGACGAAAAAATAAGCGGAAAACTCGACTAACCTTGCGAATACGAACTACCTCTTTGATCTTCTCGTCCGCTTCGTGCCGAATGAAGCCGTGTTGATTGTGTTCGTGCACGTTTCGGCCACTTGATTTCTGCATGATGATGCCGCAGATTGCGCAGAAAGAGGACTTCTTTGGATCCTCCTTGTGAGCATTCGGGTGGCCGTTCGCGTTCGGCCCGTGGAGGTGAATCGAGCAGATCGGGCATCGTTTGCAGACGAATGCTTCGGCGCGACGGTCGCGAATTCGAACCGGTTGGTTGGCTGAAAGACAGCAGTCGGACATTTCGTTGGCTTATTGCTCTCCACACTCACGCAACTCTGCGTCTTCGCTTTGGACGGGCTCCACGAAGATGGGCTCGTCGGTCTGCGTTTGGGCGGCCTGCTGAAAACGCAAGATGAAATAAGTGAGCCGAAGAGCATTCACTCACGCCGTGCGGGACTTCTTGGTGCAGCTCTGCAACCACCGCAATCGATGAAAAACGAAGACGAGTTTTATCACTCACCGCACGATTGTCGCGCCATGTGTTCCGTGGGACGGGGGTTGGACTCGCGAGCGGCCTGTGTGTTGAGCTTTTCTTCCGTTTCGCGCCACCGCTTCTGTTCGTCCGTCCCGAGCCTTCCGCATCCACAATGTTCGCGCAAAAGCCCTTGATCGGAGCTCCACGCCGCCTGCATTTCGCTCATGGCGGCGTCGGTCATTTCGTCGTTGAAGAGGTAGCCACAGGCCTCCTTGAAGTACTTGCGGTCGACCGCCTTTTCCGTGCTCGCGTCCAGGTCCTTTGCAAAGTAGCCCATGATTTTCAGCTTTACCGTCATGGTGACTCTGCAAACAGAAAGGTTGGTTCTACAACGAATGAAGAAGACAGAACGTACCCAGGATGCGGAAGAACGGCCATGAGATCAATGTAGGACTTGGGCGGGTACAACTCGGCGGGCGAGCAGTGGGCGAACAGCTCATCAAACACTTGAACTCCTTTGCTGGCCGCGATCACGCCCTCGAAGATCTGACGGATCTCGAGCGTCTGCTCATCACGAAGGACGATCATCAAACGATCGGCGAACCTCAGCCGCAGTCAGTTCATCCGTTCCACCTGCTCGGCCGTCTCCCGCAAGAGGTCCATGCGCGAGCCGAACAGAACTGCTGACGCTTGAAGCTGGAGGCCTTCGCAGATTGCCTTGTTCACGACCAACTCCTGCATGCCTGAAACTACGCTTTCATTTCACTCCTCCCAGTTTCTTCTCCCCTTTGTCGACATTCAGCTCTTTGAAGCGGGTGATCAGGCGTTCGTACAGTTGAGAGGCGCGGCGGAAGACGAGCTGCGAGTGCTTCACGTGATCGATGGTCGAGCGGAGCACTTTTTCGGGCGGCAGTTTGACCAGCAGGGCGGCCTGGAAGAAAACATGAATGGAGCATGCTGAACGTCTCTTGAACTCACCTTCCTTATCAAAGCGCTTCTTCGTCTGCTCCACCTCCTTGCCCAGCCACTTGCGGAAGAATTGAAGTTGCTCTTCGGTCACCTCCTCCATCTCGAGGAACCGCTCGCAGCCCGCGAAGTTGTGCAGGAGAACGCGGAACAGGCACACCCGCATTAACTCGTCCTCCTGCACCACCGAGTTGCATAGGCCGATTTGGTGGAGAAAGAGCGTGATGTCGCCCGGCCTCTTGTAGTACGTGAGGATGTTCGTCGAGACGTCATTGATGACCTAAAAACACACAAATTCATCGAATTTCAGTGGACTGAAGGAAAGTACCTGGTCTTGAAGGCACGAGACGTTTAGCTGAATCACCGACGAACCCGCGAGCACGTCCAGCGAGAAGTCGAGAGCCGACGGGAAGAGGTTTGGTGACGGAGGGGGGGGTTGAGACCACAGTGCGTCCTGCAAACAATCGTTGAAGTTGAACGAAAGAGGCAAACGAACCATGATGTCGGACAGGTTGCAGTCGGAGAACCCTGAGTCGGCGGCGAAGTGTGAGAGAAATCCGCACTGATCCGGGCACTTCCGGTGCGCCGCCGCTTTGCCGGGCATCTGATTCGAGTAGTACGCATCTATGTCGAACACACTTCCCTGCAACAACGAATGAAAATATGAACATGGCCGACGAGAACAAACCCGCAATCGGGAGCCCGGGCCGTGTTTCTCGGCGTACAGGAAGAACATCAGTTGGATGAAGCGATCGTGTTCGCGGGCGGCGAACGAAGCGTTCAAGTCCTCGTTGTCGGCCTTTCTCAGCGAGCCGATGGCCATCGCCTGATCCTTGTCCAGCACGACTGTTCGCATCAGCAAGAAGCGGTCGCAGTTGGGCAACGGGTGCCGGAAGCAAATGCTGAATGCCCAGCCGGCGTCCCCCTGCGGAACGGCGCGTAGAAGGTAGAGAACGATGGTCGCTTCGTTCCGCAGCTGTGCCCATAAGTACATGCAGTTTTGGGGGTCGTCGGACGGGCGTTGGACGCAGAGACGCTCGATTTCGTAGTTTCGTTTGAGCATCAGCAAGTCGCTAAACCCACGCAATAGTAGAACGAAAAAAACTTCTTTTTTACTTCCCGAGCGTCCGATCGGAGCGAAACGGAGCAAAAAACGCCGTTGCTCATGCCGATGGCGATCAGGCCTTGCTCGTGCATGTAGGCCAGAGACGTCACCCGGCCGGAGGAAGGCAAGCCTCGTGTGATCGTCGGGTTGCTCCGAGGGTTGTACTCGAGCAGTCCCTCGTCGTTCGGCCCTGCAAATGACCGAACGATGGAAGAATCAACGAAAGAACTCACGCAAGAGCGACACCATCCGGGCGAGCGGGCTGAACTCGTCGGTGGCGGGCTCGTTTTCCGAGATCAGGCCTATGTTCACCAGGTAGCAGAGCGAATCTTCGCCGCCGATCACCAAGATGTTCTCCATCGACTGGAACCTCTTCTTCATCGACGTCTTCTCCCTCTCGCTGCAGCCCGTCGATGCAGATCTCGAGGACGGAGAAACGGCCGCGCACTTCGCACTGCTTGAGCACGCGGCGAGTTTGAAAGGAAAAGTAGGTGAGCTGGCTGAAGTCCTCGCTGCCCGTCCGCGTCTCATGCGTCAGAATGACCACGCCATCCGACTTCTCTGCAATTTCTCCGTTCAAACGACAAAACCCGATCGAAGGTACGCACCGTTGAGTCGCATGTAAACGGCGCTCATCACGGCGAAGCCACTCCCAAAGTCGTGCTTGAGGATCGGCCGAGCGGACGTCAAGTTGGACTCGAAATTGAAGACCGAAAGGAGGCCATCCGTTGCCTCGTACACTGCTGGCCAAGAAACTCGGAGGACACCTGTATCTCAAAATGCAAGAAATTACAGGATCCCGTCTTCAGCCATTAGACCTCTTGCCCGAAAAATACATCAACCGACAACAGAAAAGTTGACTCGAATCGGTTCATCCAGCAAAAAGTTGAAATCATCAAAAATCGGCTGGCCAAAAATTTGGAAGACACTGAATTTCCGCTCGTGTCCGATTTATTATGACTCCGCTGACGATCGAGTTTGTTTGATTCTTATAGAGGAGAGTTTTGTGATTCTTTTGAAGTGTATTTGAGTAACATCACGAAAGTTTGGAGCGAGCAGCGCAGCGTCGAACCTCGGTAGTCGCGCGCCGCGGGATTTTGCGTTCTAACAAATTTTGTACGGTTTTAGTGGGCACCTACTGAGTACTGCAGAAACCTCAAAGGTCCATGCATTTCTTGCTTTAGTGCAAAGGCTTTAAACAAAATACGCTAGGTGGATCGAATCCCGTCTCGTTGCCACTTCCGCGCAGTTGTTGCCTTTTCGCGTCGTTTCCACCGAAATAACCGATTTCAACGATTGCAAAGCCACTCGGTCGTGTAGTACGTATTGCTGCGAATGTGACGTCAAGAAATCGTACGGACACAGCTTTCCATTCACGAGAGAACGCGTCCTTCAACGCTAACCACTGCGCAGACTTTGACCTCTGGTCTGTGCGCCGTCAACCAGAGGCTTGCGTCACGTTAAATAAACCCTATTTGAGTCGCGAGAGTCAAAAGCATCCAAATCGTCCAAAATAGCCCCGTTCCGTCGTTACAATTTCAAGCGCGGAAGTCACCAAAACGCCTCTGGCGGCTACGTTCAAACCAGCGGCAATTGCCGCGTTGTACGACGATCATCGGGAGTCTTTGTGGAAGGAAGTTGGTGCAGACATCGTTACAGTTTTGTCGAAATCAATTTGTCCGCAGACTCGAATCTTATCGCTGGTTCTGTTTGATCGAACGCGAAATGGCAAGGGCACTGATTTGAAGTTCTGATCCAAGCTGAGGTTTGCTGCAAGTCACAACGAAAATTCGTTTTGTCAAAACGTCTTCCAACTCTGTAGGTGTTGCACGTTTTGAAGTTGATCGCTCGATCAGCGCAGTAATTCGAAAATTCGGGTTTGAATTCCGTTTTCAACTGCGACTACAAAATCGTGTGTGTACTTCAAAATTCTGCATTGCTTCTGCGGAAAAAAAGCGGAATAGGTGGACAACAGTCGTAGAAGCCATAGAAGCACAAAAACCACTTCATAATTCGACTGAGCATCGCGAAAACGGCGCAAGACCAAGTGTCTTCCAAATTTTTGACCAGCCGATTTTCAATAATTCCGACTTTTCGTCGAATGAACCGATTTGAGTCAACTCTTTTGCTGTCGGTTGATGTAGTCTTCGAACAAGACGTCTAAATCCCGAATTTCACACGGCGTCTCTTCGCCGTTGTTGAGATACGGGTGTCCTCCAAATTTTTGGCCAGCAGTGTAGAAGTAGCCGGTCGGGGAGCCTGAAAGACGAGTGAAATGACCGCAATTCGAGTAGAAAGGAACCTCGAGCGTGAGGAAACCACCCTTCTTTGGCGGGAGCACGTCCAGACCCGTGCGGTTCGCCGTCTCCTCGCACTGCTGCAGGAAGTGCGCCGTTGGCGCCGCCATGCTGCGGCGGACGAGACGACTTCAAAAAGAAATGAGATTTCAGATAGACGGACGAGAAAAACAAGCGGAATCACGAAAGTCGCTTTCACAGCACTTTTACCCAAAGGACCACGAGTATCCACGAGGTTTGGTCAGGATCACGCGGGCAGAAGACATTATACAAGTTTGTGGACGGCCCCAGCATAAAGATGTGTATAAGAACCGTTCACAGGAGTACATCTATGAGAAAACGGAAAAACGTGCGATAGGCCGGGCAGTAAGTAAGAATGAAACTGGCTGACTAGTGGCGGGGGCGGCTGACAAACGGGCAAGGCGATAACAAAATGCCAGAGTCGTGGTGGGTTGTAGGCAGGGGCGAAGTGTGGAATTGTCGACTCCGTGCGCCGTTGGGCTCTTTGGGCGATGTCCGAAGCAATTGGGATGAGGAAATGCCTGTGAAACCGACGGAAGGACTCGCTCGAAGAGGAAGAAGTTTATTTCAATCCCGCGATACAAATCAGCGGACGAGCCGTAAGTGAGAGACGACTGCCGGTCGAGCAGCGGCGCGGGAAGAAACAGAGCAGAATAAACGGGCAGGTGAGCTTAAAATACGGGCGACGAACGGACGGACAGAAGGCGCGCTACACGGCGCAGTCGGGTGGAGAAATAAAAAAGGCGGCAGCGGGGCTGCGAAGATGGGCGCCAAATCGGGCGGACAAACAAGCAGGAGCAAAAAGAAATAGTGGGCGGAAAAGGAGTGCAGAGGCCAGTTGGCTGCTCGCCCGATCGATGACAAAAGAAGAGCGTCGCTTTCGGCCGTGGCCGGGTTGGAGACCACGACCCAGAAAAAAGTGCGTTGACTCCAGGGTGACACTTTCTCAATAACCCCTGGTCGAAAAGAGAATTGAGGATCGGGCCCGCAACCGAGTGGTCGGGCGGCTTGCGGGCGGACGGCAACGATGTAGCGGGCACTGCGTTCCGCGAGTCCGGATCGATCGCCGGGGCATTTCGCCGCCCACTCCATCGCCTACGCCGTCGCCGCTTCCACCCGGCAGTCAGAAGTTTCGTCAGTTCATCTGTCCACCAGCAGTCAGAAGTTGGAGCTCCGATGGTCGAACCGGCGCGCACCCGGTTGAGACCTCACGAGTCTCAAGTCGAGCGGACATCAACGTCATCCGCTGATCCAACTCGCCGACAAACCGGGCGACTCCAATTCCCTTTGATCCACCCGTTCTCCGTTTATTCGGCAATAAATCCTTCTATTCATCTACCTGTGGACGGCGAGCACACTTCGCCCGCAACAACGAGGCCGATAAATCACCGGAGAAAAGAGAAGTGGGTGGACTGGGCGCGGCGCAATCGCAATCGCGCGTTGCGGATTGCCGATCAAACACCGGATTGACGGAAAATTTGCGAGAACAGCGACACAAACAGATGATCGAATCCTGCCGTATACATTCCTTTGCTGCAATCCTCTTCGCTCTCTCGTTTGGAATGAAATCGGCAGCGAGTGCACGCCATCCGGCGCCCGTGGAAACCCTACGAATTTCACCGCTCGACGCGCCCCCGTGCAAAAACGCGAATGAGCGGCGGTGGAGGGGTACGGTCAAGTCGTCCGCTGATTAAAAGCCTTGGCCTTCCGGCACGCGCGGGGGCCTGGGAACGCATTGATGCGTGCTGAAACCGGTCGCAATCGAAAGAGCAAAGTCGATTCTGCCAGACGGTTCGCGGGCGACAACCAAAGCGGCGGGTTTTCTGGTTTTCTTGTGTCCGAAAGTCAAAAAGTCGAGTTTTTGCTCCCGCTTTGTGTCATTTGGAAGCGTGCCGTTCCGTTGTGCGGGATTCAGCTGCGCTGCCCGTACGTACTTTTGTCCCCAATTTTCCTATATCGTTTCGTGTATTACTCATCCGATTTGAGCCAAAACTGAAGGACTACTTACATTTTGCAGTCGGTCGGGTCGGTCGAAAAGCCCGTTTTTTGGATTCGAAGCCATGCAGCTCGTTCAGTGGATTTCTTTTGCGCTGCCCGTACGTACTTATGTGCTCCTGATTCTCCTCTTTCGTTTCGTGTATTACTCTTCCGATTTGAGCCAAAACTGAAGGACTACTTACATTTCGCAGATACCAAACCATCTCCTTTTCCAAAGCCGCTTTCCTCTCTTATTCTGCATCGGTTTGGAGCAAAACCAGCAGTTTTCTGATGAAATCGACTACAGAGAATCCGAATCCGCCGCGGATTTGATAAGTACTTGCGTCACGCGCAATTTGATCCGTCGACCTGCTCGTAGGGCAACGAAGAGCCACGGTCCCCAAACCCGCCTCTCATTTTCGTTTTCGCCCCAAACCCGTCGAGCGGTGAAAACCCCCGATTTTTGACAACATGCAAGCGCCGCTTCGTTTTACTCAATTCGATCAAAGATTTCTGTTACCTAGTTCGTCCCTTGTTAATGCCGAAGAAAGTGTGGGTACAACTGAAGCTATCCGTTTTTTGACAAAAGATAAAGAGGTGGGTGGACTTCTTTGAATTCAAATCGGACCGTGATCCATTTGCTTTCTTCGCAGTACGCTTCCTTTTTACACTGGTGGCTGGCAACTCGTCTTGTTTGCTCTCCGCATTGATGCTCGGCATTCTGCTCAAGCCTTCCGTTGTGACACACTTGATAAACGCGAAATGAGGAGCGGGATTCACGGGATTGCTCCCGCGTTCTTCTTCGATCGTCGTCCAAGTGTGTTTACTCCGAAGCCCTGATATTGCTCATTGTCGAATAGACGCCTGTTAGTTTGAATCGAAAGGACGAAGTTGCTTGTCGGTGTAATTAGAAAAGTGGATGGAAGAGTGCCGATCAAAGGATAGGAAAAGGCTTTCTCTTGCATTTGAGTGTCCCTTTTGACGTCGATCAGCGCTTTGATTCTTCGTATGTTGTAAGGCTGATCTGTTACTGGATCGACTGCAGGAGAGCTGTCTACTGCGTGTGGATGAATGGAGGTTCTTTTCGAGCGCCGATCGGTCTTCTTCCGTTGAACGCAAGGCGAATTCAATAAAAAAGAAGAGGCAATTGATACTCGTTGCGAGGCTCGTGCGCGGTCAACCGAGCATCGGCCGAGTCGTGCACGCGGCGAAAATTCGCGGTGAGAATCGACCGACGGACTCGACGGCGACCCCCGACCGAGATTCGCCCAAATGTGCACGGAAAATGGCCGGCGCCGACCGAGATTCGACCAAATGTTTAACGAGAGCGAGCGAGCGGGCGACGACGGCAGGTGAAAAGCGACGACCTCCGCGCGGCCGCCCAATGTTCTTCGCCGAGCAACCGGCCGCTGGAGCGGCAGCGGAGGACGGCGCACCGGCAGGCGACGATCGACGCACCGGTCGAATGACACCCCGATCACGTCGACGACGAGCGCTGATTATTACTGCTTGCATCCGTTGGATTGGATTTTCGTCCATTCCTTTCTACTTTCCGCTAGTTTATTGCAGCAGCAATTGCCAGGAGAAAGCTTATCTTCCACGATCAGCGACCGGTCTGTTCGACCGTCTTCAGTCCGTGGAGCCGTTGGAGGGACTTCTCTTTCTCGCCGCATCCATCCCGTATATTAGATTCAACCTTGCCTACAATGCATGTTCGTGGGATGCCAACAGAATGCGAAAAGCCTTCGCTGGACGGCGAGGCGGAAAAAGAAGCAAGTGTGTTTATTTGTGTCCTCGTCGAGCGTCCTGCTCGGCTGCATTTTCTCGAGTCGATCGAGTAGTGCAACGGCGGAGAGCATTCGAGTGACTGTCGATTGCTTCCGACTTCGTTTCTCCGTTTGTTGTTCACAAGTCTAGCGCCCCCGCTTCGCGGGGGCACCGACTTGACCCTGCCTATTCGATCAAACACTTCACAAACTCTCGGACATCAATTTCTGCCGCTTTTTCCCCTCACTCCCACCCAAAGACGCGACCCTTGCTTTTAATTTCCAGCATACACACCGACTGGTCTGCCGATTAGGCCATACTTCAAACATCCATCCTGTCTACCCACTCGCTCGCCTGTCCACCCCCTCGCCTCTCCACTCTCACATCGTCCCCCCGCTTCGCCTGAATAGCCGATCATTCCCCCAGCTCTCGCCCCGCCACGCACTCGCCGACCACTCCGAACTCACCCATTCGATCCCTCTCGACTCGCCGATCCACCGCATTTCGGACGCCCGACCGTCCCAGTCGCTCGCCCGACACCCGACTGACTTTCGCCCACCAACCGGCTGATTTCGACTGATCCACATGCAAATCACCCGGCCGCCCGCTTGTCTTTGCCCACCCTTCGACGCCCGCATCCTCTGGCCGGCTCCAACCATCCACCACTCACGGACGACCGAAAAAAGAAGACGGGTCGCCCCCACCCCCCGGTATCACGCCGACCTCTCCTCCACTTCCCACTCGACTCACCCCACCGCCCCAGACACTCACCCGACCACCGACTAACATCCTCCCACCAAACTGCCGCCTTCCCGTTTCCCCATGCAAATTGCTCGATGCGCGCTCACCGCTGTCCGTCCGTCGACGCCCGCCTCCTCGCCCGTCATCCCCACCCGACATCCTCCATCACACGCCCGTCCCCACCACGACATCACGGCGACCTCCCACCCGTCCCTACTCACCGATCCACTCGCCCGCATCGCCGCCCGCTCCTCCACGCACCCGACCGCCTCGGACGCCCGCCCGACCACCGACTGACGATTCCCGGCCGAAATCGCCGACTTTCCGCTTTCCCTTCATGCAAATTCCGGCCATGCAGACCCCCGGTCCGCCCCCCACGCAAATTCCCCCGACCGACCGACCGCCCATGCAAATTTCTGCCTCCATGCATTCCGCCCGGCCGGCCTTCATTGGTCCTCCAAAATTCCGGACATGACCGGTCGCCCACACCTCAAACTATTCCCTCTTCTTTGTTTCTGACAAGCGTGTAGTGGCCGCTTCGCGGCCACCACAGCTTGTACTCGCGATCTCTCAAATCCACAGACTCCCGTCATCGACCCGGACCACCCACTTCCCACCGCTTCTCCGCTACACGCACTCGTCCCGCTCCACCACGGCATCACACCGACTCTCCTCCACTCCCACCCACCAATCCGCGCGCCGCTCCATCCGCCCGCTCTTCTACTCCGCCGACCCCCAACGCCCGCACTTCGGCGCGCTCGACCAACCATCCACCCGTTCGATCCCGCGCTTCTCCACACTCTGCCGTCCGAATGCCCCTTCTGTTCAAACGACCGCCCTCTCCACCCGCATTCTGACGTCCACCCCGACCACCCGCTCGTTCCTCCCGCCCGCCCTCGGCACTCGCCCGGCTTCTCCAGGGCATCACGACGACCTCCTCTCCACACGCGCACTCACCGCTACACCCGCCCGCTCTTCCACTCACCCGACCGTCCCGGACGCCCGCACGACTCCCGACTGACCGATTCCGGCCGAACTCCCCGCATTCCCACTTTCTTCTCATGCAAATTCCGCCTCCCACACACGCAAATTTCCCACTCATTCAAATCTCCCCTGCAGCTCACGCAAATCTCCGCCCGGCCACCGCTCATTCGTCCGCGAAAACGGCGGACGCGACCGGCTGCACACACTCAAACACCTCAAACTATTCTCTCTTCTTTGTTTTGGATTCAGCCGTCTGCTGATCGCCAGGCTTTCCGTTTGGTGAGGTTTATCCGTTGCATGTATTAACTCGTCGAAAGAACGAAAGCTTTCCGCTGTCAATTCGAGTAGTGGTTGATTCTGATGGATCGGAGACGTCCACTAGCTTTCGGCCGGTCGTTCTGACCTCCCCGCTAGTCTACAGAAATTTGATGCAACATGTCGACTTTCCTTGAAGCCGGCGAGTCGTGATCGCGGGCCGTTCGTTTGACATAAATGGAGATCGATGCCTCACCCACATCACAAGAAACAAAGAACATACACTCGCCGCTTCTCTTTCACACCGGCGACAGCTTTTCGAGACTGAGAGCTTCCATTGAATGATTTAGTGGATTGAATTGAAGGGAAACTGCTAGAATCCGTCAACCACCCTCCACGCGGTTGTGGCCGTGAACATCCGCATTGCGATCTTCCATCTTCAGTGTTCGCGTTCTCCGATCTCGGTCCCGCCGCTCGGCACCTCCAGTTGACCGTCGATCAGAATGCTGGAAGGCGGTGGTCAAACAAAGCGTAGTTCATTCGTCTGCAAGATTCTTGCGAGTGCAGGATGGGCGACCTCCCGCACGTGTTCGTCCATTCGTTTGCTTCCCTTCACTCTGCGGCCTGATTACCGCACCTCCCGTCTGCGATTCGAGAGCTTGCATGAACGTGGAACAGGCCCTTGCCTCTCCTCCTTTCTTCCTACTACAAGCCGATTTGTTGACCAGGAAAGCTTATTCGCATCCCTTAAGTCTGCACAAACGGAAAGCTTGTTCAAATTCGAGTCGATCGATGCGGCAAGCAGGAGCCCTGCCAGCTGAAACGCCCCAAAAAGCTTCACGATTGATCAGAACGGTAGCTTTCCGTCCTTTCACGCATTCTGTTTGGCCTTACCTTGCTCTCACCTGACAGGAAACTTTCAGCAACTCTAACAGAAGATGACGTCGAATAACCGGCACGCCAACCAACGCGACGTGCAATAGAAGCGAAATAAATACGCGTTTGCCTTGTCGTATCTGCGTGCTCTTAGCTCATCAATGGCCATTAAAAGACGTAGCCGGTGGCAAAACGGCCGGAACATACTCTACGGTCGGCCGTGTTCGATAGTTTCCTTATCCTTTGTGTGATTGCTTGACCGGCATACACAGTCGCACACTGTTTGACAAATTCTGCAGGATGGCAAGCAGCCACATTGGAAAGGCTGTAATGCGATCGTTGGGTTCTCTCAAAAGATCGTTTCGTTAATCGATTGAAAATTGCTTTCATTTCTGGTGCGTTGTATATTTTGCGGCGTCTATAACGGACGAGCAGCATCAGGAAGCAGACCACTCCACGCACCGCGGTTGGCGGAGGGGAAGACGCCGCGATCATTAAAAACCACGAATTTTCGGCTGATTCGCGCGACGCTCGTTCTCTTCGTCAGTCATTCGTTCTGAACTAAGAAAACGCAATAATCGAATTAAAATTGGTCAACAAACCGTTCTACCCCTTTCAAGCATTTGTCATTTTCGAGTAAAAGCTCACAAAATCCTCCGAATTCGAATCGAAAGTTCTTATGTTGAGGGAACGCGCCGATTTTCTGGACGGTTCGATTGGCCAAACAATAAATAAGCTCGAAATAGACGGAATGGTCGAAAGCACGCCAACGAGTAAACAACTCTACGGTGAATTCCGTTGTGTTGGGTGTAATCGACAGCAAACACTCCGCTCGCTTACATTCACGTGGCGTCCGGGCGGCGTCGTTTTCTCCGCGTTATTTTCGGACCGCAGCGACGATGCGGGTGGCGCCAAAAGTGAGTAGATTCTCGTGGATTTCATTTTTTTTTGTTTTCAGAGTCCCGATCGTCCGCGCAATCCCAGGCGGCGGTCCTGGTGGCCGCGCGACGAGGCTTCTACCCCGTTGGATTTCTCGGCGGAGTCCAGCGAGCAACTGGAGAAGGCGGCCGAGGAAGCGGAAGAAGGGCCCCCGCCGTCCAAACGTCCTCGTCGTTTGGCCACACGAACAGGTAAGTGCGGAAAGCAAACAACGAAATAATCGACTGCTGTCTTTCAGCCAACAGACCGCCCCGATTTTCCCACCGTCGCGCCAAAACGGGCGCCTGCAAGCGATGCCTGGAATGTGGTATTCACTTGCACGGGCGGAACCCGACCGATCACCAAAATGCTCACAAGAAGGACCCAATGAAGCAGTTCCGTTGCGCAGTGTGCGGCATTTACGCGCAGAAATCGAGCGGCCGAAATACTCACGAAGATGGGCAGCACGGCTTTATTCGGCACGAGGCGGACGAGAAGATCAAAGGGGTAGTCCGAATTAGAAAAGTAAGTTGTTTCTTGCTTTCGTTTATTTCTTCCCGCTGCTTTCAGGCGCAACTCACCCAACTGTTCAACGTGGGCACCGCGCTGGTCGACGTCCAAAGGACCGCCAATCCTCTCCCCGCCTCGCAAGCTGATGAGTTCGTCACCGACGACGATCTTCGAAAGGTCGTTCATGCGGATCCCCAGGGCGTCTACTGTCCCAATCCGAACAAGAACGACGTCGACAAGCCCGAACGGTAAGTCTCTTTTTCTTTCCTTTTGCACGCATCTATCTTTAGGCGAGAGTTGGACGAGGAGCAGCAGCGCAACGAAGCTGTCCGTTCGGAGACTCTGGTGGAACGCGTGAGGATGACGGAGATGGACGAGCCGCGTCCCGACTTGGTGTCCGCCCTCACTGCCCATCTGGACGAAGAGGCGAGCCAAAGTGCCAATGGACAACAGGAAGGCGCCGAGCTGCTTGCCTTCAATGAGGAGCCGCTGCCCGCCCATCAACGAGCCGACGCCCTCGAGCAGCTGCCGGCGGAACAAGCCCGATCGGAGCAGCACGAGCATGACTTCGCCGGCACCCAGCTCCGCCGCCACCGCATGATGACCAACAAACTGGAGGGCCTCCGAGATCTGATGAAGATCGCCTTATCCAGAGACCAGCCGAAGTCGAAGCGAGCGCAACTGCAGTTGATTAGCGAAGGTCTCGCTCGTTTGCCGCTTGGAGAATCCGCGGGTCTGCGCGACGAAGTGAACGCCGCGATCAAGGATGCCGAGCGAGAGGAGCGGGTGCGCCGCCTGGACGAAGAAATGAGCCGCGCCGCCGCCCTCGAGCCGTCCGAAGCGCGCGCCCAACTGGCGGCCGTGCGCGCCCAACTCGCTCACCTGTCCGCAGAAGACGCCGCCGGCCTGCTGCTTCGCATCAAGCAAGCCGAGCACGTGCTGACCGTTGAGCAAGAAGTGGGCACCGAGCGGACGCACCTGCTAAAGGATGTGCGCGCCGCCGAGTCGTTGCTGGCCGCACCCGACGCGCCAATCGCGCAACTGCGTTGTTCTGCCGACTCGCTGCGAACGGCAGCACCCCGACTGGAGACCATTCGACGTGCCTTCGAGCAGCTGGAGGACAACAACGAGCAGACCGCGTCGAAAGCGCGCGTCGCCGACCAGCTGGCGGCCCTCGACGAGCAGTTCCGCAACACGCAGCAGGCGGTCCGCGATCGAATGACCGACGCCCGCCGCCAGCAACACGCCCAGCTGACGTTCGCCGTGCATGCTGCCCAGGTCGTCCTCGCCGCGCCCGACGTCCGCCCCGAGCAGTACGCACAACACGCGAAACTGCTTGAGCGCGCCGTTCCGTGCGAAGAAGAAGCCGAAGGTGGAGAAGAGGACGGCGCCCTCATCGACCTCCGCCGCCTCGTTGAAGTGGCGGCCGAGACGCGTCGCACCCTCGGCGAACGCGCGAACGCGTGGCGCGAGCTCTGCCGCTGCCGCGACCTCATCAACGACCGCCACAACGCCGTCCGCCAGCTGCACGAGAACGTTCAGCGCGCCCCTCTCCGCTCCGCTGTCCAGGTCGAGACCGACCGCGACACTTTGCAGGTGAGTCTTGCGGGATTATAAGTGGAAGATGGAGACGACACATTATCTCCTTTACCAGCGTGTGACGGCGCTTCGCGCCGTCCCCAGCTGGGGGTGTCGTTAGACTGATGGGTATCGAGTGCTTTTGTCGATTTTGTTCGGTAACCGAGTGCTCACTGGAACGGTAGAACGCTTAGTCGTGCTTCACTAACGTTTGGATTTGATTGAAACTCAGCGAATAAGCAGTTTATGGACAAAGACTGCCTACTTACTCCATTCTCCTCATAAGGGCCCAAGAAGAACGAAAGCGAACAGTTAAAGTTGCTTTGCAAACGCGGGCATGGGCATGACTGTGCGCAGAACGTTGCTAAACATTTGCGAACGGTGCCAAACAATCTGTTTTGATCCCAGCAAGCGGAAAAAGTGAGTGCTGATTGCAGCACCCAAAGAAGCCGACCGCAAAGCTGGAGTGCAGGCCCCAACTATAAAACGACCGATTACTCCTCGCCTAGCGATTGTTTGAAAAATCTGAAACGGTGGAAAAAAGGACAACTACATGCTCGACATTTCTGCCAAGTTTCAGAAGAATCCGTCCACTCATGCCCAATCCCGCCCGCTTTTTAGGCATTTTAAGGGAGTCGGTTCGCGGAAGCCCCAGTGGCCAAGTGGGCCAAGACCAACCAAACACCGCACACTGTGGGAAGGCCCGTATTCAGCGCTTTCGGATGAGCCCTCACTCGTATCGTCACGCCCAACAGCCGACGAGAACGGCGATATTGAAAATCGTCGAAATTTTCAAACCGACACAAAATTTTCGGTCCATGAGCCTGAGGTCCTGGCAACTCCTTTAAACCCAAATTTAATTTTAATAGATGCGCCAGACCCTTTTCTGGAAAAATGAAAAAATGTCGCTTGTGGGAGGGGCCCTTTTTTTCCCCAAACAGGAGAACGGCCGTGCGCGCAGAGAGGATACTTTTTTGTTTTTGGAATAAAATTCGGAGAGCCGAAAAGAACGGCGCGTCCGAGTGTGGGCCTCTTCGACTTTCCGCCTCGACCTTCCGAATTTGGGCGATCACAACTTTCTTCGCCGACATTTCCTGATGATACGGTCAACTGGTGAAATGGTCCTTGTTTCAAGGCGCATCTTTTTGTCTACTGGTCGGGTGAATTCGGCCGTGCGCAAAAAACGGTACGGCGGGGAACGTCGGCACGGAACGTTGAACGTGCCCGCCGGCGGTCGAAATGCACATTTTCGGATTTCGCGCATACGAGTTACTGTAGCCAGAAAAAATCTCAGCTCGATTAAAGCAAAGCGCTAAAAGTTGAGGTGCGGTTTGGGACGAACAAACGACCCGGTTTTCCGCCTTTACGGGGGGAACTACTTTCGGACTCGGTTTCGGCCATTCAGCGAGAAAGATCCCAAAAGTTGGCGAACAACCCCGCGGAAAATAGTGAAATGCGGCGAGAAAAGTGGCCGTCCTCATCCTTCACTCGATTGCGCAAAAAGAGAGCGTAGACGTACAAGAGTGCTTGGGAATGGGAATGTCAACGGTCGAAGGGCAAGCAAGGTCACGATGCGCCCAAAGAATGCAATCAACAGCCAGCTTTCCCAAACGGCGCAACTGCAATCACCAAACACGGCGCTTGGCGATCGCTTGTCCTAAGCGAGTCATGCGGACACGTTCAACGGGAAGTTGGGCCGGCTGCCGCGGCCGTTTTGGGGAGGTGTACGCGAAAGCAAGTAACGTCGTGTGCACTCGTCCTTACATTCATACGCGTGTTTTGCCAGAAGAACTCCCGTTAAAAAACGACCATCCGATCGAGATCGTCGGCTTCTTTGCGTTCGTAAATGCCCGTCCACTGATCGGCAAAAAAGCGGCCATGTGCAGGTGAGCAACAAGCGGTCGTCGAAAGGTGAGCCAAAAAAGCGGAAGTAACTACCGGCAGATCTAAAATCAGTCACATCTCATAAACAGCATCTCAGAATCAAATCAGCGATTTCTTTGAATGCAGCCGTCAAGGCTTCCAACTGCTTTTATGTTCCTCGATCGAACAGAGCAAGGATCCACACAAATACACCCTCTTATCCGTTCTTATCGAATGTTTCCATTTGGCGTCCGAATGGCGATAAAACTCGTCGTTTGCTGGTTTTGCCCGCTCATTGCACGACTTTGCGGCCTACTCACTTGATTGTGTATGAACGGAAGGGGTGCCAAAGGAGAAGAGTGGCCGGAACGCCTTCACCATCTTCTGCTTCTTGGAGGGCGGCTGCGAGTCGCGCACAATGCTGTCCGTCCAGCACCCGGTCACTTCTATAAAGAATTCACTGACTCGAGTGCGTTTTTGTTGCTCCTGGCCACCGGCCGGCCCACGAGCGCGAGGTCCGCCCGTCTCCATCTGCACGCCATCCGGCCGCCGTGGAAAAACTGCTCATTTCACCGCTCGACGCGCCCCTGCGCAAAAAGCGAAAATGAGCGGCGGAAAGGGGCGCTGTCAAGTCGTGCGTCGATCAAAAGCCTTGGCCTTCGGCCACGCGCAGTGGCCTGGGGTTGGGTCCAAGCATGCTGTGCAACCGGCCGCAATCGGAAGAACGGAGTCGATTCCAGCGGGCGGTTTGTGAACGGCGGGCAATACGGCGTCTTATTCCATTTGTCGTGTTTGGAAAGCAAAAATTGGCATTCTACGCGTCTATTAGGGAACGTCGCTTGATCTGCTGCGCGAATGCAAGGCGGTTTTTAAGGACATCAAGGCCACACGTTTTACTTTTTTTCTTTCAAATAGATCACCACTTGCGACAATTCGTCCGCCTGCTGATTCATGTTTTCGCCCAGTTTCCTCGAATCGATAAAGCATCATTTAATGCCAATTTATGCACAGAAACGAGCAACAACTGAATAAAAGTACATTTCATTTGGAGATTGCACCAATCCGCTGGCCAAAAGGGGCAGAACAACTAAGAAACATGCAAAGGTGGACATCAAATAGAAAAAAGCAAAGAGATCGTCGACCGAACAGAACGATGCTCAAGAGGCCGTACTACTCGTTACAAAAAAATCAAGAACACTTGTTGCCTGTGCTGCATATCCGATTCAATAGCAAGCAAAGGAACAGTGGAATGGAGCAAAAAAGTCGGTTTATCAGACGGAGATCGTCATCTCGAGCAGCACGGGTCGTGTGCCCCAGTTGCAGCGACAGAGCGGGCAGGTTTGGAGGACGGGTGCCGCGACGCCTGGGCGGCGGCACCACTTGTTCACGCACTCGAAGCAGCCCACGTTCTTGCGGCACTCGGCGCACGCCACCGGCCGCGTCGGCGTGTCCTCCAGGCAGATCGTGCATTGCGAGCCGTCTAAACAGTAGAGGAAGTATTGCTGCGAGAGTGGAAAAAAATGAACAAACCGTAGGGCATCGCATTCGCCGAGTCCACCTTGATCTGTTCGCTGCGGTCGCGTTGCACGTGGCGGAATCGAAAGATGCGGTCGAGCTCGTCGTTCGTCGCATCCACATCTGCAAGAAGACGAAAAAACGTGGTTCTCCTTGTTTAACACTCACGGAAGTCCCAAGTCGAACGGGTGGGCTCGAAGTGTCCGTGGAAGAATTCAAAGGCGGCGGCGCGGTTCATGTCTTCGTCCAGGCGGCGCACTCGCTCTGCTCGTTCGGCGTCCCCAATCGCGGCCTCCACTTCGGCGCGTAGACCGGCGGCTTCTTCGGTCGGCAATTGAACGAGTTCTTCGCAAATGAACCGCAGTTGAGTTCGCCTTGATTCCGGTTGATCGACGGAAAGGGCGATCTCCAGCAGAAGGCGCATGGTGGCCAGTTTGTCCGCCAACTCCTGATGGCGGCGAAGGCGGGCGGAAGTGAGGTCCTGTTCGTGCTGCTCCAATCGAGCGCCTTCGAGCTGCAGCTGTTGGAGGGCGGCGTCTCGTTGGCCGGCGGGCAGCGGCGCGTTCTCCAACCACGCGGTCTGAACCGCTAACAACACGCCCATCCGCTCCACGTCGGCGACCGCGTCGTCGATTCGGGCGGAATCTTCGTGTTGGCTGGCGGTCAATTCGGCCACTCGGCTTTCCACTTCCCTCAAGGCATCGTCCAGTGCTCGGCGTCGTTGGAGCCACTCGTTTGCGGATTGTTGTTGGGCGGCGAGACGGACGAGCTCGTGGCGACGGTCGGCCGTTCGGCTCATCTCTTCGTCCAGTTGGGCGATGAGTGCGCAGCGCTTGGGCAGGCGACTCGTGCGCAGCCATTCGGCAACGGCGGCCAGCATCGCGGCGTGGCGGGCGAGTTGTTGCTCCAGGACGACGGGCTCCTGGTACGTGTGCGTGGCGGTCAGTTGAGCGTCGAGCTGGCGGCGGCGTTCGGCCCACGCGTCCTCGTCGACGGCGAGGGCCTCTCGTTCGGCCGCCGCCTCGCCAACTCGTTGCAGCCGCTGGCGGAGGGCGTCGGGCGCGGCGTCCATCGGCCACTGCCGCTCCACGTGTCGCCAGTTGGCCGCTCGATCTCGTTCGGCGACCGCGTCCAGCTGAGCGACGAGAGCGGGCAGGCGGTCGGCGCGCAATGAACGAACCTCGGCGGCCGACATGTCAGCGATGGCGGTCTCCAGTCGGGCGACCTCCTCGCGCAGTCGGCCGGTCGTCCCTCGCAGTTGACGCTCTTCGTCCAGCTCGCACTGCAGCGTTGTCAGCAGCTCCTCGTAGTCGTCGCAAAGGCTCTTGTGGTTGATCTCAACGGATCGCAACTCGCTCGTCGCAACGCGCAGCGGCTCCAGGCGCGCAACCAACGTCGCCATCGCCTCCATTTCCGCGTTCAGTGGCTTCACTCGATTCGCGAGGGCGGTCTGAAACGAGAAAGATTCGTGGGTGAACGCAGTTGTTGAAAGTTTTTGTACAAATGGAGATAACGGAAAGAATAACAAGAAAATAATTAAAAGACGATGCAAAAACGAACGTGCTTGAATGGATGAAAAGAAAAAGAACAGATCCCCTCGGAAAGGGAGAGAAATTGTGCGTCTGTTTGTCCCACTTGCCCCCTCAACTAATTGCGCTTTGCTCCAATCGAGCTGAATTTTTTTTTGGCTAGAGGAAGTCGTATGCGCGAATTCCGAAAATATGCATTTTGACCGGCGGCGGGCACGTTCAACGTTCCGTGCCAACGTTTCCCGCCGTACCGTCTTTCGCGCACGGCCGGATTCATCCCGCTCAGTGGACGAAAAAGATGCGCCTTGAAACGAGGAACATTTGATCAGTTGACGCCATCATCGAAGAAACGCCGTTGAAGAAAGTTATGATCGCCCAAAGGCGAAAGGTCGGGGCGGAACATCGAAGAGGCCCACACTCGGACGCGCCGTTCTCGGCTCTCCGAATTTTATTCCAAAAACAAAAAAGATCCTCTCTAGAAAAGGGTCTGGCGCATCTATTAAAATTAAATTTGGGTTTAAAGGAGTTGCCAGGACCTCAGGCTCATGGACCGAAAATTTTGTGTCGGTTTGAAAATTTCGACGATTTTCAATATCGCCGTTCTCGTCGGCTGTTGGGCGTGACGATACGAGTGAGGGCTCATCCGAAAGCGCTGAATACGGGCCTTCCCACAGTGTGCGGTGTTTGGTTGGTCTTGGCCCACTTGGCCACTGGGGCTTCCGCGAACCGACTCCCTTAAAATGCCTAAAAAGCGGGCGGGATTGGGCATGAGTGGACGGATTCTTCTGAAACTTGGCAGAAATGTCGAGCATGTAGTTGTCCTTTTTTCCACCGTTTCAGATTTTTCAAACAATCGCTAGGCGAGGAGTAATCGGTCGTTTTATAGTTGGGGCCTGCACTCCAGCTTTGCGGTCGGCTTCTTTGGGTGCTGCAATCAGCACTCACTTTTTCCGCTTGCTGGGATCAAAACAGATTGTTTGGCACCGTTCGCAAATGTTTAGCAACGTTCTGCGCACAGTCATGCCCATGCCCGCGTTTGCAAAGCAACTTTAACTGTTCGCTTTCGTTCTTCTTGGGCCCTTATGAGGAGAATGGAGTAAGTAGGCAGTCTTTGTCCATAAACTGCTTATTCGCTGAGTTTCAATCAAATCCAAACGTTAGTGAAGCACGACTAAGCGTTCTACCGTTCCAGTGAGCACTCGGTTACCGAACAAAATCGACAAAAGCACTCGATACCCATCAGTCTAACGACACCCCCAGCTGGGGACGGCGCGAAGCGCCGTCACACGCTGGTAAAGGAGATAATGTGTCGTCTCCATCTTCCACTTATAATCCCGCAAGACTCACCTGCAAAGTGTCGCGGTCGGTCTCGACCTGGACAGCGGAGCGGAGAGGGGCGCGCTGAACGTTCTCGTGCAGCTGGCGGACGGCGTTGTGGCGGTCGTTGATGAGGTCGCGGCAGCGGCAGAGCTCGCGCCACGCGTTCGCGCGTTCGCCGAGGGTGCGACGCGTCTCGGCCGCCACTTCAACGAGGCGGCGGAGGTCGATGAGGGCGCCGTCCTCTTCTCCACCTTCGGCTTCTTCTTCGCACGGAACGGCGCGCTCAAGCAGTTTCGCGTGTTGTGCGTACTGCTCGGGGCGGACGTCGGGCGCGGCGAGGACGACCTGGGCAGCATGCACGGCGAACGTCAGCTGGGCGTGTTGCTGGCGGCGGGCGTCGGTCATTCGATCGCGGACCGCCTGCTGCGTGTTGCGGAACTGCTCGTCGAGGGCCGCCAGCTGGTCGGCGACGCGCGCTTTCGACGCGGTCTGCTCGTTGTTGTCCTCCAGCTGCTCGAAGGCACGTCGAATGGTCTCCAGTCGGGGTGCTGCCGTTCGCAGCGAGTCGGCAGAACAACGCAGTTGCGCGATTGGCGCGTCGGGTGCGGCCAGCAACGACTCGGCGGCGCGCACATCCTTTAGCAGGTGCGTCCGCTCGGTGCCCACTTCTTGCTCAACGGTCAGCACGTGCTCGGCTTGCTTGATGCGAAGCAGCAGGCCGGCGGCGCCTTCTGCGGACAGGTGAGCGAGTTGGGCGCGCACGGCCGCCAGTTGGGCGCGCGCTTCGGACGGCTCGAGGGCGGCGGCGCGGCTCATTTCTTCGTCCAGGCGGCGCACCCGCTCCTCTCGCTCGGCATCCTTGATCGCGGCGTTCACTTCGTCGCGCAGACCCGCGGATTCTCCAAGCGGCAAACGAGCGAGACCTTCGCTAATCAACTGCAGTTGCGCTCGCTTCGACTTCGGCTGGTCTCTGGATAAGGCGATCTTCATCAGATCTCGGAGGCCCTCCAGTTTGTTGGTCATCATGCGGTGGCGGCGGAGCTGGGTGCCGGCGAAGTCATGCTCGTGCTGCTCCGATCGGGCTTGTTCCGCCGGCAGCTGCTCGAGGGCGTCGGCTCGTTGATGGGCGGGCAGCGGCTCCTCATTGAAGGCAAGCAGCTCGGCGCCTTCCTGTTGTCCATTGGCACTTTGGCTCGCCTCTTCGTCCAGATGGGCAGTGAGGGCGGACACCAAGTCGGGACGCGGCTCGTCCATCTCCGTCATCCTCACGCGTTCCACCAGAGTCTCCGAACGGACAGCTTCGTTGCGCTGCTGCTCCTCGTCCAACTCTCGCCTAAAGATAGATGCGTGCAAAAGGAAAGAAAAAGAGACTTACCGTTCGGGCTTGTCGACGTCGTTCTTGTTCGGATTGGGACAGTAGACGCCCTGGGGATCCGCATGAACGACCTTTCGAAGATCGTCGTCGGTGACGAACTCATCAGCTTGCGAGGCGGGGAGAGGATTGGCGGTCCTTTGGACGTCGACCAGCGCGGTGCCCACGTTGAACAGTTGGGTGAGTTGCGCCTGAAAGCAGCGGGAAGAAATAAACGAAAGCAAGAAACAACTTACTTTTCTAATTCGGACTACCCCTTTGATCTTCTCGTCCGCCTCGTGCCGAATAAAGCCGTGCTGCCCATCTTCGTGAGTATTTCGGCCGCTCGATTTCTGCGCGTAAATGCCGCACACTGCGCAACGGAACTGCTTCATTGGGTCCTTCTTGTGAGCATTTTGGTGATCGGTCGGGTTCCGCCCGTGCAAGTGAATACCACATTCCAGGCATCGCTTGCAGGCGCCCGTTTTGGCGCGACGGTGGGAAAATCGGGGCGGTCTGTTGGCTGAAAGACAGCAGTCGATTATTTCGTTGTTTGCTTTCCGCACTTACCTGTTCGTGTGGCCAAACGACGAGGACGTTTGGACGGCGGGGGCCCTTCTTCCGCTTCCTCGGCCGCCTTCTCCAGTTGCTCGCTGGACTCCGCCGAGAAATCCAACGGGGTAGAAGCCTCGTCGCGCGGCCACCAGGACCGCCGCCTGGGATTGCGCGGACGATCGGGACTCTGAAAACAAAGAAAAAATGAAATCCACGAGAATCTACTCACTTTTGGCGCCACCCGCATCGTCGCTGCGGTCCGAAAATAACGCGGAGAAAACGACGCCGCCCGGACGCCACGTGAATGTAAGCGAGCGGAGTGTTTGCTGTCGATTACACCCAACACAACGGAATTCACCGTAGAGTTGTTTACTCGTTGGCGTGCTTTCGACCATTCCGTCTATTTCGAGCTTATTTATTGTTTGGCCAATCGAACCGTCCAGAAAATCGGCGCGTTCCCCTCAACATAAGAACTTTCGATTCGAATTCGGAGGATTTTGTGAGCTTTTACTCGAAAATGACAAATGCTTGAAAGGGGTAGAACGGTTTGTTGACCAATTTTAATTCGATTATTGCGTTTTCTTAGTTCAGAACGAATGACTGACGAAGAGAACGAGCGTCGCGCGAATCAGCCGAAAATTCGTGGTTTTTAATGATCGCGGCGTCTTCCCCTCCGCCAACCGCGGTGCGTGGAGTGGTCTGCTTCCTGATGCTGCTCGTCCGTTATAGACGCCGCAAAATATACAACGCACCAGAAATGAAAGCAATTTTCAATCGATTAACGAAACGATCTTTTGAGAGAACCCAACGATCGCATTACAGCCTTTCCAATGTGGCTGCTTGCCATCCTGCAGAATTTGTCAAACAGTGTGCGACTGTGTATGCCGGTCAAGCAATCACACAAAGGATAAGGAAACTATCGAACACGGCCGACCGTAGAGTATGTTCCGGCCGTTTTGCCACCGGCTACGTCTTTTAATGGCCATTGATGAGCTAAGAGCACGCAGATACGACAAGGCAAACGCGTATTTATTTCGCTTCTATTGCACGTCGCGTTGGTTGGCGTGCCGGTTATTCGACGTCATCTTCTGTTAGAGTTGCTGAAAGTTTCCTGTCAGGTGAGAGCAAGGTAAGGCCAAACAGAATGCGTGAAAGGACGGAAAGCTACCGTTCTGATCAATCGTGAAGCTTTTTGGGGCGTTTCAGCTGGCAGGGCTCCTGCTTGCCGCATCGATCGACTCGAATTTGAACAAGCTTTCCGTTTGTGCAGACTTAAGGGATGCGAATAAGCTTTCCTGGTCAACAAATCGGCTTGTAGTAGGAAGAAAGGAGGAGAGGCAAGGGCCTGTTCCACGTTCATGCAAGCTCTCGAATCGCAGACGGGAGGTGCGGTAATCAGGCCGCAGAGTGAAGGGAAGCAAACGAATGGACGAACACGTGCGGGAGGTCGCCCATCCTGCACTCGCAAGAATCTTGCAGACGAATGAACTACGCTTTGTTTGACCACCGCCTTCCAGCATTCTGATCGACGGTCAACTGGAGGTGCCGAGCGGCGGGACCGAGATCGGAGAACGCGAACACTGAAGATGGAAGATCGCAATGCGGATGTTCACGGCCACAACCGCGTGGAGGGTGGTTGACGGATTCTAGCAGTTTCCCTTCAATTCAATCCACTAAATCATTCAATGGAAGCTCTCAGTCTCGAAAAGCTGTCGCCGGTGTGAAAGAGAAGCGGCGAGTGTATGTTCTTTGTTTCTTGTGATGTGGGTGAGGCATCGATCTCCATTTATGTCAAACGAACGGCCCGCGATCACGACTCGCCGGCTTCAAGGAAAGTCGACATGTTGCATCAAATTTCTGTAGACTAGCGGGGAGGTCAGAACGACCGGCCGAAAGCTAGTGGACGTCTCCGATCCATCAGAATCAACCACTACTCGAATTGACAGCGGAAAGCTTTCGTTCTTTCGACGAGTTAATACATGCAACGGATAAACCTCACCAAACGGAAAGCCTGGCGATCAGCAGACGGCTGAATCCAAAACAAAGAAGAGAGAATAGTTTGAGGTGTTTGAGTGTGTGCAGCCGGTCGCGTCCGCCGTTTTCGCGGACGAATGAGCGGTGGCCGGGCGGAGATTTGCGTGAGCTGCAGGGGAGATTTGAATGAGTGGGAAATTTGCGTGTGTGGGAGGCGGAATTTGCATGAGAAGAAAGTGGGAATGCGGGGAGTTCGGCCGGAATCGGTCAGTCGGGAGTCGTGCGGGCGTCCGGGACGGTCGGGTGAGTGGAAGAGCGGGCGGGTGTAGCGGTGAGTGCGCGTGTGGAGAGGAGGTCGTCGTGATGCCCTGGAGAAGCCGGGCGAGTGCCGAGGGCGGGCGGGAGGAACGAGCGGGTGGTCGGGGTGGACGTCAGAATGCGGGTGGAGAGGGCGGTCGTTTGAACAGAAGGGGCATTCGGACGGCAGAGTGTGGAGAAGCGCGGGATCGAACGGGTGGATGGTTGGTCGAGCGCGCCGAAGTGCGGGCGTTGGGGGTCGGCGGAGTAGAAGAGCGGGCGGATGGAGCGGCGCGCGGATTGGTGGGTGGGAGTGGAGGAGAGTCGGTGTGATGCCGTGGTGGAGCGGGACGAGTGCGTGTAGCGGAGAAGCGGTGGGAAGTGGGTGGTCCGGGTCGATGACGGGAGTCTGTGGATTTGAGAATCACGAGTACAAGCTGTGGTGGCCGCGAAGCGGCCACTACACGCTTGTCAGAAACAAAGAAGAGGGAATAGTTTGAGGTGTGGGCGACCGGTCATGTCCGGAATTTTGGAGGACCAATGAAGGCCGGCCGGGCGGAATGCATGGAGGCAGAAATTTGCATGGGCGGTCGGTCGGTCGGGGGAATTTGCGTGGGGGGCGGACCGGGGGTCTGCATGGCCGGAATTTGCATGAAGGGAAAGCGGAAAGTCGGCGATTTCGGCCGGGAATCGTCAGTCGGTGGTCGGGCGGGCGTCCGAGGCGGTCGGGTGCGTGGAGGAGCGGGCGGCGATGCGGGCGAGTGGATCGGTGAGTAGGGACGGGTGGGAGGTCGCCGTGATGTCGTGGTGGGGACGGGCGTGTGATGGAGGATGTCGGGTGGGGATGACGGGCGAGGAGGCGGGCGTCGACGGACGGACAGCGGTGAGCGCGCATCGAGCAATTTGCATGGGGAAACGGGAAGGCGGCAGTTTGGTGGGAGGATGTTAGTCGGTGGTCGGGTGAGTGTCTGGGGCGGTCGGGTGAGTCGAGTGGGAAGTGGAGGAGAGGTCGGCGTGATACCGGGGGGTGGGGGGCGACCCGTCTTCTTTTTTCGGTCGTCCGTGAGTGGTGGATGGTTGGAGCCGGCCAGAGGATGCGGGCGTCGAAGGGTGGGCAAAGACAAGCGGGCGGCCGGGTGATTTGCATGTGGATCAGTCGAAATCAGCCGGTTGGTGGGCGAAAGTCAGTCGGGTGTCGGGCGAGCGACTGGGACGGTCGGGCGTCCGAAATGCGGTGGATCGGCGAGTCGAGAGGGATCGAATGGGTGAGTTCGGAGTGGTCGGCGAGTGCGTGGCGGGGCGAGAGCTGGGGGAATGATCGGCTATTCAGGCGAAGCGGGGGGACGATGTGAGAGTGGAGAGGCGAGGGGGTGGACAGGCGAGCGAGTGGGTAGACAGGATGGATGTTTGAAGTATGGCCTAATCGGCAGACCAGTCGGTGTGTATGCTGGAAATTAAAAGCAAGGGTCGCGTCTTTGGGTGGGAGTGAGGGGAAAAAGCGGCAGAAATTGATGTCCGAGAGTTTGTGAAGTGTTTGATCGAATAGGCAGGGTCAAGTCGGTGCCCCCGCGAAGCGGGGGCGCTAGACTTGTGAACAACAAACGGAGAAACGAAGTCGGAAGCAATCGACAGTCACTCGAATGCTCTCCGCCGTTGCACTACTCGATCGACTCGAGAAAATGCAGCCGAGCAGGACGCTCGACGAGGACACAAATAAACACACTTGCTTCTTTTTCCGCCTCGCCGTCCAGCGAAGGCTTTTCGCATTCTGTTGGCATCCCACGAACATGCATTGTAGGCAAGGTTGAATCTAATATACGGGATGGATGCGGCGAGAAAGAGAAGTCCCTCCAACGGCTCCACGGACTGAAGACGGTCGAACAGACCGGTCGCTGATCGTGGAAGATAAGCTTTCTCCTGGCAATTGCTGCTGCAATAAACTAGCGGAAAGTAGAAAGGAATGGACGAAAATCCAATCCAACGGATGCAAGCAGTAATAATCAGCGCTCGTCGTCGACGTGATCGGGGTGTCATTCGACCGGTGCGTCGATCGTCGCCTGCCGGTGCGCCGTCCTCCGCTGCCGCTCCAGCGGCCGGTTGCTCGGCGAAGAACATTGGGCGGCCGCGCGGAGGTCGTCGCTTTTCACCTGCCGTCGTCGCCCGCTCGCTCGCTCTCGTTAAACATTTGGTCGAATCTCGGTCGGCGCCGGCCATTTTCCGTGCACATTTGGGCGAATCTCGGTCGGGGGTCGCCGTCGAGTCCGTCGGTCGATTCTCACCGCGAATTTTCGCCGCGTGCACGACTCGGCCGATGCTCGGTTGACCGCGCACGAGCCTCGCAACGAGTATCAATTGCCTCTTCTTTTTTATTGAATTCGCCTTGCGTTCAACGGAAGAAGACCGATCGGCGCTCGAAAAGAACCTCCATTCATCCACACGCAGTAGACAGCTCTCCTGCAGTCGATCCAGTAACAGATCAGCCTTACAACATACGAAGAATCAAAGCGCTGATCGACGTCAAAAGGGACACTCAAATGCAAGAGAAAGCCTTTTCCTATCCTTTGATCGGCACTCTTCCATCCACTTTTCTAATTACACCGACAAGCAACTTCGTCCTTTCGATTCAAACTAACAGGCGTCTATTCGACAATGAGCAATATCAGGGCTTCGGAGTAAACACACTTGGACGACGATCGAAGAAGAACGCGGGAGCAATCCCGTGAATCCCGCTCCTCATTTCGCGTTTATCAAGTGTGTCACAACGGAAGGCTTGAGCAGAATGCCGAGCATCAATGCGGAGAGCAAACAAGACGAGTTGCCAGCCACCAGTGTAAAAAGGAAGCGTACTGCGAAGAAAGCAAATGGATCACGGTCCGATTTGAATTCAAAGAAGTCCACCCACCTCTTTATCTTTTGTCAAAAAACGGATAGCTTCAGTTGTACCCACACTTTCTTCGGCATTAACAAGGGACGAACTAGGTAACAGAAATCTTTGATCGAATTGAGTAAAACGAAGCGGCGCTTGCATGTTGTCAAAAATCGGGGGTTTTCACCGCTCGACGGGTTTGGGGCGAAAACGAAAATGAGAGGCGGGTTTGGGGACCGTGGCTCTTCGTTGCCCTACGAGCAGGTCGACGGATCAAATTGCGCGTGACGCAAGTACTTATCAAATCCGCGGCGGATTCGGATTCTCTGTAGTCGATTTCATCAGAAAACTGCTGGTTTTGCTCCAAACCGATGCAGAATAAGAGAGGAAAGCGGCTTTGGAAAAGGAGATGGTTTGGTATCTGCGAAATGTAAGTAGTCCTTCAGTTTTGGCTCAAATCGGAAGAGTAATACACGAAACGAAAGAGGAGAATCAGGAGCACATAAGTACGTACGGGCAGCGCAAAAGAAATCCACTGAACGAGCTGCATGGCTTCGAATCCAAAAAACGGGCTTTTCGACCGACCCGACCGACTGCAAAATGTAAGTAGTCCTTCAGTTTTGGCTCAAATCGGATGAGTAATACACGAAACGATATAGGAAAATTGGGGGAACAAAAGTACGTACGGGCAGCGCAGCTGAATCCCGCACAACGGAACGGCACGCTTCCAAATGACACAAAGCGGGAGCAAAAACTCGACTTTTTGACTTTCGGACACAAGAAAACCAGAAAACCCGCCGCTTTGGTTGTCGCCCGCGAACCGTCTGGCAGAATCGACTTTGCTCTTTCGATTGCGACCGGTTTCAGCACGCATCAATGCGTTCCCAGGCCCCCGCGCGTGCCGGAAGGCCAAGGCTTTTAATCAGCGGACGACTTGACCGTACCCCTCCACCGCCGCTCATTCGCGTTTTTGCACGGGGGCGCGTCGAGCGGTGAAATTCGTAGGGTTTCCACGGGCGCCGGATGGCGTGCACTCGCTGCCGATTTCATTCCAAACGAGAGAGCGAAGAGGATTGCAGCAAAGGAATGTATACGGCAGGATTCGATCATCTGTTTGTGTCGCTGTTCTCGCAAATTTTCCGTCAATCCGGTGTTTGATCGGCAATCCGCAACGCGCGATTGCGATTGCGCCGCGCCCAGTCCACCCACTTCTCTTTTCTCCGGTGATTTATCGGCCTCGTTGTTGCGGGCGAAGTGTGCTCGCCGTCCACAGGTAGATGAATAGAAGGATTTATTGCCGAATAAACGGAGAACGGGTGGATCAAAGGGAATTGGGAGTCGCCCGGTTTGTCGGCGAGTTGGATCAGCGGATGACGTTGATGTCCGCTCGACTTGAGACTCGTGAGGTCTCAACCGGGTGCGCGCCGGTTCGACCATCGGAGCTCCAACTTCTGACTGCTGGTGGACAGATGAACTGACGAAACTTCTGACTGCCGGGTGGAAGCGGCGACGGCGTAGGCGATGGAGTGGGCGGCGGAATGCCCCGGCGATCGATCCGGACTCGCGGAACGCAGTGCCCGCTACATCGTTGCCGTCCGCCCGCAAGCCGCCCGACCACTCGGTTGCGGGCCCGATCCTCAATTCTTCTTTTCGACCAGGGGTTATTGAGAAAGTGTCACCCTGGAGTCAACGCACTTTTTTCTGGGTCGTGGTCTCCAACCCGGCCACGGCCGAAAGCGACGCTCTTCTTTTGTCATCGATCGGGCGAGCAGCCAACTGGCCTCTGCACTCCTTTTCCGCCCACTATTTCTTTTTGCTCCTGCTTGTTTGTCCGCCCGATTTGGCGCCCATCTTCGCAGCCCCGCTGCCGCCTTTTTTATTTCTCCACCCGACTGCGCCGTGTAGCGCGCCTTCCGTCCGTCCGTTCGTCGCCCGTATTTTAAGCTCACCTGCCCGTTTATTCTGCTCTGTTTCTTCCCGCGCCGCTGCTCGACCGGCAGTCGTCTCTCACTTACGGCTCGTCCGCTGATTTGTATCGCGGGATTGAAATAAACTTCTTCCTCTTCGAGCGAGTCCTTCCGTCGGTTTCACAGGCATTTCCCTCATCCCAATTGCTTCGGACATCGCCCAAAGAGCCCAACGGCGCACGGAGTCGACAATTCCACACTTCGCCCCTGCCTACAACCCACCACGACTCTGGCATTTTGTTATCGCCTTGCCCGTTTGTCAGCCGCCCCGCCACTAGTCAGCCAGTTTCATTCTTACTTACTGCCCGGCCTATCGCACGTTTTTCCGTTTTCTCATAGATGTACTCCTTGTGAACGGTTCTTATACACATCTTTATGCTGGGGCCGTCCACAAACTTGTATAATGTCTTCTGCCCGCGTGATCCTGACCAAACCTCGTGGATACTCGTGGTCCTTTGGGTAAAAGTGCTGTGAAAGCGACTTTCGTGATTCCGCTTGTTTTTCTCGTCCGTCTATCTGAAATCTCATTTCTTTTTGAAGTCGTCTCGTCCGCCGCAGCATGGCGGCGCCAACGGCGCACTTCCTGCAGCAGTGCGAGGAGACGGCGAACCGCACGGGTCTGGACGTGCTCCCGCCAAAGAAGGGTGGTTTCCTCACGCTCCGAGGTTCCTTTCTACTCGAATTGCGGTCATTTCACTCGTCTTTCAGGCTCCCCGACCGGCTACTTCTACACTGCTGGCCAAAAATTTGGAGGACACCCGTATCTCAACAACGGCGAAGAGACGCCGTGTGAAATTCGGGATTTAGACGTCTTGTCCGAAGACTACATCAACCGACAGCAAAAGAGTTGACTCAAATCGGTTCATTCGACGAAAAGTCGGAATTATTGAAAATCGGCTGGTCAAAAATTTGGAAGACACTTGGTCTTGCGCCGTTTTCGCGATGCTCAGTCGAATTATGAAGTGGTTTTTGTGCTTCTATGGCTTCTACGACTGTTGTCCACCTATTCCGCTTTTTTTCCGCAGAAGCAATGCAGAATTTTGAAGTACACACACGATTTTGTAGTCGCAGTTGAAAACGGAATTCAAACCCGAATTTTCGAATTACTGCGCTGATCGAGCGATCAACTTCAAAACGTGCAACACCTACAGAGTTGGAAGACGTTTTGACAAAACGAATTTTCGTTGTGACTTGCAGCAAACCTCAGCTTGGATCAGAACTTCAAATCAGTGCCCTTGCCATTTCGCGTTCGATCAAACAGAACCAGCGATAAGATTCGAGTCTGCGGACAAATTGATTTCGACAAAACTGTAACGATGTCTGCACCAACTTCCTTCCACAAAGACTCCCGATGATCGTCGTGCAACGCGGCAATTGCCGCTGGTTTGAACGTAGCCGCCAGAGGCGTTTTGGTGACTTCCGCGCTTGAAATTGTAACGACGGAACGGGGCTATTTTTGGACGATTTGGATGCTTTTGACTCTCGCGACTCAAATAGGGTTTATTTAACGTGACGCAAGCCTCTGGTTGACGGCGCACAGACCAGAGGTCAAAGTCTGCGCAGTGGTTAGCGTTGAAGACGCGTTCTCTCGTGAATGGAAAGCTGTGTCCGTACGATTTCTTGACGTCACATTCGCAGCAATACGTACTACACGACCGAGTGGCTTTGCAATCGTTGAAATCGGTTATTTCGGTGGAAACGACGCGAAAAGGCAACAACTGCGCGGAAGTGGCAACGAGACGGGATTCGATCCACCTAGCGTATTTTGTTTAAAGCCTTTGCACTAAAGCAAGAAATGCATGGACCTTTGAGGTTTCTGCAGTACTCAGTAGGTGCCCACTAAAACCGTACAAAATTTGTTAGAACGCAAAATCCCGCGGCGCGCGACTACCGAGGTTCGACGCTGCGCTGCTCGCTCCAAACTTTCGTGATGTTACTCAAATACACTTCAAAAGAATCACAAAACTCTCCTCTATAAGAATCAAACAAACTCGATCGTCAGCGGAGCATAATAAATCGGACACGAGCGAAAATTCAAGTGTCTTCCAAATTTTTGGCCAGCCGATTTTTGATGATTTCAACTTTTTGCTGGATGAACCGATTCGAGTCAACTTTTCTGTTGTCGGTTGATGTAGTCTTCGGGCAAGAGGTCTAATGGCTAAAGACGGGATCCTGTAATTTCTTGCATTTTGAGATACAGGTGTCCTCCAAATTTTTGGCCAGCAGTGTACGTGGCAACGGATGGCGCCTTCTCCGTCTTCAGAGTCGAGTCCAACCTGACGTCCGCCCGGCCGATCCTCAAGCACGACTTCGGGAGTGGCTTCGCCGTGATGAGCGCCGTCTACATGCGACTCAACGGTGCGTTTTTTCTATCGGTTTTTATCGCTTAAACCGGAAAGAATTGCAGAGAACTCGAACGGCGTCGTCGTGCTGACGCGCAAGTCGCGAACGGACAGCAAGGACCTCAGCCAACTCACGTACTTCTCCTTTCAAACCCGCCGCGTGCTGAAGCGGTGCCAAGTTCGCGGCCGTTTCTCCGTCCTTGAGATCTGCATCGACCGGCTGCAGCTGGAAGAGAGAGCGTCGATGAAGAAAAGGTTCCAGTCGATGGAGAACATCTTGGTGATCGGCGGCGAAGATTCGCTCTGCTACTTGGTGAACATGGGCCCGATCTTCGAAGACGCGCCCGCGAACAAAGTGCCCAGTCCGCTCGCCCGGATGGTGTCGCTCTTGCGTGAGTTCTCTCGTTGATTCTTCCATCGTTCGGTCATTTGCAGGGCCGAACGACGAGGGACTGCTCGAGTACAACCCTCGGGGCAACCCGACGATCACACAAGGCTTGCCTTCCTCCGGCCGGGTGACGTCTCTGGCCTACATGCACGAGCAGGGCCTGATCGCCATCGGCTTGAGCAACGGCGTTTTCTGCTCCGTTTCGCTCCGATCGGACGCTCGGTAAGTAAAAAATAAGTTTTTCGTTCCACTATTGCGTGTGTTTAGCGACTTGCTGATGCTTACTTGCTGATGCTCAAACGAAACTACGAAATCGAGCGTCTCTGTGTCCAACGCCCGTCCGACGACGTTCAAAACTACACGTACTTGTGGGCACAGCTGCGGAACGAAGCGACCATCGTTCTCTACCTTTTACGCGCCGTCCCGCAGGGGGACGCCGGCTGGGCATTCAGCATTTGCTTCCGGCACCCGTTGCCCAACTGCGACCGCTTCTTGCTGATGCGAACAGTCGTGTTGGACACGGATCAGGCGATGGCCATCGGCTCGCTGAGAAAGGCCGACAACGAGGACTTGAACGCTTCGTTCGCCGCCCGCGAACACGCCCGCTTCAACCAGCTGATGTTCTTCCTGTACGCCGAGAAACACGGCACGGACTCCCGATTGCGGGTTTGTTCTCGTCGGCCATGTTCATATTTCATTCGTTGTTGCAGGGAAGTGTGTTCGACATGGACGTGTACTGCTCGAACCAGATGCCCAAGGAAGTGATCCTCCATCGCAAGAGTCGCGACCAATGCGGCTTTCTCTCGCACTTCGTTGCCGACTCGGAGTTCTCCAACGGCAACCTGACCAACATCATGGTTCGTTTGTATCTTTTGTTCCGACTTCGAATCGATTGTTCGCAGGACGCGCTGATGGTGAAGATTGCCCGCTTCAAGCCGCCCGCCGGCCTTCATCACGTCGACCAACACCTCTTCCCGTCGGCTCTCGACTTCTCGCTGTACGTGCTCGCGGACTCGTCGGTGATTCAGCTGAACGTCTCGTCCCTTCAAGACCGGGTACTTTTTTCAATCCACAGGAATTCGATCAATCCTTCTGCCTTCAGGCCATCAAGGACGTCTCGACGAACATCCCCAAGTACTACGAGAAGCCGGGCGACATCGCGCTTTTCCTCCACCAAATCGGCCTTTGCAACTCGGTGGTGCAGGAGGACGGGTTAATGCGGGTGTGCCTGTTCCGCATCCTCCTGCACAACTTCTTCCCGGGCTGCGAGCGGTTCCTCGAGATGGAGGAGGTGACCGAAGAGCAGCTTCAATTTTGCCACAAGTGGCTGAGCAAGGAAGTGCAGCAGACAAAGAAGCGCCTTGATGAGGAATGTGAGTTCAACAGACGTTCAGCACGCTCCATTCATGTTATTTTCCAGGCCGCCCGCTGTTCAAACTGCCGCCCGAACCCGTGTCCCGCTCGACGATGGACCACGTGAAGCACTCGCAGCTCGTCTTCCGCTACGCCTCCCACCTGTACGAACGCCTGATCACCCGCTTCAAAGAGCTGAATGCCGAGAAAGGTGAGAAGTACTGAGGGCAGTCAAATAAAAGCGGAGTATTTAGACAGGAAGGAGTTGGTCGTGGAGAAAAAGATCTGCGAAGGTCTCCAGCTTCAAGCGTCGGCTTTTCTGTTCGGCTATCACATGGACTTCTTGCGGGAGACGCCCGAGCAGGTGGAACGGATGAACCGACTGCGGCTGAAGTTCGCCGATCGTTTGATGATCGTCATTCGTGATGAGCAGACGCTCGAGATCCGTCAGATCTTCGAGGGCGTGATCACGGCCAGCAAAGGAGTTCGAGTGTTCGATGAGCTGTTCGCCCACTGCTCGCCCGCCGAGTTGTACCCGCCCAAGTCCTACATTGATCTCATGGCCGTTCTTCCGCATCCTGTGTACGTTCTGTCTTCTTCATTCGTTGTAGAACCAACCCTTCTGTTTGCAGAGTCACCATGACGGCAAAGCTGCAAATCATGGGCTACTTTGCAAAGGACCTGGACGCGAGCACGGAAAAGGCGGTCGACCGCAAGTACTTCAAGGAGGCCTGTGGCTACCTCTTGAACGACGAGACGACCGACGCCGCCATGAGCGAAATGCAGGCGGCGTGGAGCTCCGATCAAGGGCTTTTGCGCAAACATGGTGGATGCGGAAGGCTCGGGACGGACGAACAGAAGCGGTGGCGCGAAACGGAAGAAAAGCTCAACACACAGGCCGCTCGCGAGTCTAACCCCCGTCCCACGGAACAGATGGCGCGACAATCGTGCGGTGAGTGATCAAACTCGTCTTCGTTTTTCATCGATTGCGGTGGTTGCAGAGATGCACCAAGAAGTCCCGCACGGCGTGAGGAAATGATCCTTGGGACACTTCTTTCACCTTCCGTTTTCAGCAGGCCGCCCAAACGCAGACCGACGAGCCCGTCTTCGTGGAGCCCGCCCAGTGTGAAGACACGGAGCCGCGTGAGTGTGGAGAGCAATAAGGCAAAAATCACCAACTCTTCTTACAGCTAACCAACCCGTTCAAAGTCCCGACGGTTACGCCAAAACGGGCGCCTGCAATCGATGTCCGACCTGCGGGATTCACCCCCACGGGCCGAACCCAACCCACCACCTGAATGCTCACAACAAGGACCCACAGAAGTCTTTTTTTGTGCGCAATCTGCGGCATTGGGATGCAGAAATCAAGCGGCCGAAACGTGCACGAACAGAATCAACACGGCTTCGTTCGGCACGAGGCGGACGAAACGGTCGAAGTGGTAGTCCGAATTCGCAAAGTGAGTCGACCTTCCCTTTTGTTCATTTGTTTTGCCTGGTTTTAGTCCCAACTCGTCCACCTGTTCAATGTGGGCACAAGACTGGTCGAACACCAAAGAAGCGCCGATCACTCGTCCGGCATGCAAGACGGAGCGGATAAGTTCGCCAACGACAACGATCTTCAAGCCATCGTCGTTGCGGACCCCCAGGGCCTCAAGTGTCGCAATGCTAAGAACGGCGTCCAAAAACCCGATCCGTGAGCCCTCCAATTGCTCCTCTTTCTTTACCCATCGATTGCATTTTTTGGTTTGTTTGTATATTCGCCGACTTTTCCTCCGGTTTGTAAAATAGGTCGTTTCCCAATTAGACTCAATAGATAAACGTTTATTCCCGCCAAATCAAACTCTTGAACTATGGGTTTCGAATCCATTCACAAGAAATGCTCACAATCAAAAGAGCGTGTTATCGCATGTGCAAGAGTGCATGTACTCGTTAGTTCTTTTGTCGCTTGAAAAAAGAGGCATTTGGTTCGATGCCTCGTAATTGTCGTCTCCTTCTTTCTGCTCGCCAGGAAGGAGCCTGTTGAAGAGTAATAGTGGGAGTGGCTCTCTCTGCTCGTCCAAGCGGCGAACAGGCCGGCAGAAAGTGAAGTGCTGAAAGCAACGGAAAGATAACGTACCCGAGTATTCATTTGAACCAAACACAGCAGGCGTCAACAAAAAAACGAGATTCAGCGAGCGTCCCCATTGTTCAAAAAGCGGATGCCACATGCCTTGTTTCCCTCTCAAACGAGCGTTCGTGCGAACCAGCCGACCTTTAGAAAGCGAGTGCGGATGAGGAAGAGTTCCGGTATGCGCTCACCGAACGGATTACAGCTCCCAGTTCGCTATAAGGCATGCGCAACGGCGATGAGGATGGTTGACAGTTGGTTGCCGGACGAGCGATAATGGTTGCGTTTATTTGCCTTTTTCCTATTTTATTTTATTAGTGGACTGTTCTCTGTCACGGCGACACGAACTTGATGCTGCTTGTTGATTTGCTTATTGGTTCAAGATATAAATTCCCGCCCATTTATGCGGTAGCCCTTTGCCAGCAGGCCGCTTCCTTTGATTCGTCAGTCAAAAAGACACCGTTGCTGCCTTTTGTTAACTCTACGTGAATAAACTCGGTACTTAAAATGGGTTTGTAGCTTGCCCGATGGCCCGTAACAATCGGTGGGCAGGCCTTTAATTGTCCCAAAGAGGATGAACTCTATTTGCGCTATTGGGCTTCAAATGAATGGTCAGGATTACGTAAGACGCGCAGTGTTTCATCAAGCATACATCTTCTACACAGAGAAGCTTATTGAGAACCGCGATCATTTTGGCTGCAGAATTTCCCCTACATCAGCCGACGCGTTCACCATTTCTCCCATTCCTGCACAAGAAGTGGAGGCTTTCATCGTCGAAAAGCTCACAAGAATGCGATATTCAGCCCCGTCGGTCGTTTTCCGTTTCAACCGCGCCCTTGCGCGCCTTCGTTAAACGTTTAGTCGAATCTCGGTCGGCGCCGGACATTTTTCGCGCACATTCGGGCGAATTTCGGTCGTGGAGTGACCCTCGAGTCCGACGGTTGATTGTCGCCGTGAGTCGTTGTTGCACAACGAATTTCGGGGGTCGCTTGAGTCCGTCAAGTCCCGCTTCACCGGATCTTCCGTCTCTATTTGATCCACCTTGCGTTAAGTAGAAAAAGGCCGATCGGCACCCGAAAAGAACCTTAACTGATCCACTTGCTGTCAACAGCTCGCGTGGATTCGATCCAGAAAGATAGCAGTCTTACGAGCGAATCAAGAATCGAGCCGCCGGTCGAAGTCAAAGGGCCCAGTCAACAGCAAACGGAAGCCCCTCTCAATCCCTCGGCCACCACCTCCACCCACTCTTTCACTCAGCTGCTGCAAGCAAATTCACGTTTGGAATTTGAACGAACCGACGGCCTTTCGGCAATGAGCGAAGTCAGAGATTTGCAGTGAACACACAAGACACCACTCTTCAAAAAAGAACGCAGTAGCTTTCCGGAAGTCCCGCTCTCATTTCCGTGTCCATCGAGCGTCGTCGAACGGAAGGCTTGAGCAATATGCTGAGAATCAATGCGGAGAGCAAACAAAGTGAGTCGCCAGCTTTCAGTGAAAAAAGGACCAGAACGTCTTGCCGCTCACCCCAACGGTTGGGAGCTACAGAACGAAACTCGACGTCAAACACCTTGACAAAGTTTAATTTCCACACTCGGCCGTACTGGCTGACCGTGAAGAGGAAAGAAGGTCATTCGGTTGGCGGGCTTCTCTACGGCGGCGGCGGCGGCGTGTTATGGTCTATAGTCTTTCTTTTGGCGGCATCAGGACTGGCGATGTGGTCGAGTTTATGTATTCCTTCCATTCTGTACCGAGTGTTTTCTTGAATGTGTCTGTCCAGCGCGTGTTCTGGGGCGTCCGAGAGGTCTTGTGCAGAGCGGAGTCCACTACAGCTGCCGTTCGTCCCAGCGTTCTTCTGCTCGGTTGTGCTTTTGTGCATAAGCTTCCGTCTTCTGGCTTCCTGCATGCAGTCTTTTGGTTTTGTGATGTTTCTGATCCAAATGAGCGGTTTTCCGTCGAGCAGACGGATTTTCAACATAACGACGTCAAACAGCAAAGAAGGAAAATGGATTGTGGTGAGGTTTGAGATCCAGCAACACCCACTCGCATCTCTTCGATTACGAATACGAATTTATTCGATTCAACCCAATCAAACAACAATATTGAGGCGTCAAAAAATTTTCCGAACGGGGCTCGACCGAGCGGTTGGGTGGTCGAAATTAAATGAAACCGTTTGCTCGCCCTATTTCGAGCGATGACGCTGGCGCGTGAACAGTCCTTTCTTCTGCTCCATTTCCAGTGGCTTCAAGCCGTGTCTTTTAACTCGGCGGCGGCCAGTGTGTGTCAGTTTTACGGGACCAAGACGTCGAAATCGACCTTTTGAACGCGATTTGAAACGTTCGAAGCGGGGAATGCGCATCAAGGAAAGGAATCGTTCCGGACGCCCGGGGACCGTCGACAGGACGAGATCCGGCAGAACATTGCGGAGAAAGCCACGCTGTCCACCCTCATGCTGACCGAAGATCTCGAGTGCTCCAAAAAGCCGTAGCTTTGCTTTGCGAACAGGAGGTAGGTGAGCTGCAATCTCCTTTTTGATGCTGCTTTGTGGGCTTTATGTGACCAAAGGCCAGCTGAGTTTCCCACTTGTTGAACGACACACCGAAGAAGAAATACGTGGCAATCGCCGAGTAGTTGTTCGAAGAATAGATGCGAGAGCAATTTATGAAGAACATCGTGACCGCAATTGAAATTGGCTTCCGTTTCGTACGTCAGAAGCACGGAAAGAGAATCTCATCGATTGTTGAAAACAATTCACCGCGTTCGAAGAGAGCTTTCGGATGGGGTTTGCATGAAAAAACTCATTTCCACCGCGCGACGCAACCAGCCGAGCAGCCGAGCTTTGTTCGGAAACTTTCTGGACACCTGAATAGCTTTACTCTGTTTTCAACGCAACCTTCATTCGTTGGTGCATCCTGTCGGCGTTGTTTGCTGTTTTTTGCGCAAGTGTTCAGTTCGTTTCCTTTGCGCGTTATTTTCGCCCGCACCACCGCCGCGGCGCTTTTTGCAACCCGGCAGCACGGCTGTTCCGCCGCTCGCATACCATTCGCTGCCCCCACCGCTTGCCACGTGTCTCCGGTCCCGCCGCGATCCCCTTTCCATTCGCTGTCTGCAGCTCGCTCTTCCACTCGTCAATCACCTTGCGCTCGCCATCCTAAACGGTCGGGTCGGGCCCGCTTTTTCCCTCCTGGCCGCGGCCGACCTTTCCGTTCGGACGCGGCTGCAGAAATAGATTTCGGTGCATTAACTTTTCTGTTGTACTTTTTTTTGTTGTTGTCTCAACAGCCTTTAATAAGTTTGTCTTGCCTCCTTTCAAACTTCGCTCCCGTGCGCAGGCTCTTTTGCCTCCTATCTTACATTTTCCGACGCTCTCGCCCCTTGCCTGCAATTTTCACCAACATTAGCATTTTGTCACATGTTTGCCGTTTTTCTGCCGCACCCTGGAAATCTTTCGTGGAAACTACCGGTAGCATTTCGCGATCCAAAGAGCGACCGCGGCTTCAAACGGGAGTTTTGCGTTTGGTCTGCACTGATTTCCGCTGATCTCCAACGATTGAAAGCCGTCCAACCGTTCCAAAGCTTGACGAACCCGGATCGTATAAATGTCTTGTAATCGCTAGGACCCAAGAGGACGGCTCGCGGACGTTCATACGCGTTGCGGACAATCTTTTTTGCACGTCTTTTAGTCATTGGCGACAAACAGCGTCGGAACTTGCTTAAAAGCGACAGAAATCTTGGAAGTTTTACTTTGTTATGATCTCCAAAGGCTAATGAACAAATGCACGACAGCATTGCGCTTTCTATGGCAGTTCAGAAAAACTAGAACGCTGTAAAGTAGATCAACGGTCGAAGCGCCCAGAAAATCGGCTATTTCTCGGCTGGTGCTTGATGAAAAACGACCACGTGTCTTCTTTCGATAGCCGTAAGTGCGTAGAATGAATCGGCAACAACAGAACGTCTTTCCGTTGTGCCAAAAACGTGATCTTTTTCTTTAAAGTAATCCGCTGGATGCAAGTTGAGCGGATAGCCAAACTGCAGGGAAACGCCCACTTTTCACGGTCGGCTGTTTTGCGTGTTACCGCCGCTCGGCGTTCCGTTCCTCTCGCACTTCGCGTCTCGCACCACTAAAAACCAAACATTGAGCGGCATCGTGATTTTGGCGCGAATTCGAACGGCACTTTTCGTTCGATTGCGGGACGACTGCCGTTTGTGGCGTCCTGTGTCGCTTTTGGAAATGTAGTGAGCGGATCAACACCTGTGGTCTTGGTAACATTAGGGATACGATACCGTTAGTTCGTCTTTGATTCGAAGATATGAGCGCTTTAGATTTTTGGGCTTGTTAATCCACGTTTATCGACTATCGTTCAAAAGAGTCCTAAACGCAAATTTTGCAGCACTATTTATACTCAGCGTTTTGTGGAGATGACGTACACCGTATTTTTGATTGGACTCGGTCGTTGGTGTGGTTTTTTCAGCTCGCCGAATGCACTGCAGGCCGAGTTTTTTGGTTCGTTTAAAGCCTTTGGCTATTTATGCTCGTGAATTGCATCTAATGCGAAGATCGGTAGCATCACTATTGTTCCTCGTTGTGTTGACATAAAAACCAATTTTTAAAGCTAACCGCATTTTTCCTTCCGGGTTTCAGCGCGCCGAATGCGTCCTACTTGAGCGTTCTAGCTGTCGTCCAGCTTCTGCCAACGTTGCTCATGATCGCGAGTTTTTCAAAAAAAACCCACAGCACTAGCTAGTTTCGTTTGCGGCTACACGAAGAATACTGATAGTACAAAACGAAGTTATTTAGTTTGCTTTTGAAGTGGGGGCGCGGAAGGAGAGGATTGGTCCCTGGGAGCCGTCCTCCTCCCGGCCGTCGCCTCGACACACAGCAAGGTCCTCTTAAGGCAAACGCGCGTGATTAGCGATCAGTGGTTTATTAGAAACTACGCGACAACAAAGGGTACCAGAGGGAGAAACCACGACTCAAGCGGGGCAGCTCGCCGGTGCCGTCCACTAGACCTCCGGTGGAAGGAAGTTTTTGTGGTCGTCCGTCGGCGGGCTTTGTACGGACAGCAGGACGCGCTGCGCGATGAGCGGGCGGCAAGAGCGACGAGAGGCGCCCAGCCGGCGGATCCAGAGGGCCGCCGACACAACGTCGGTGAGCTTCGTCGCTCGCCGCTCTTGCTGATTGGTCAAAATTAATTGCGGATAATTTCTCCAACACGAGATTGACGCTTGATCGTTGCTTTCGCGAATTGGACCGGGTTTTTGTGTGATAATTTGTCATCAGATTCTATTTCAGTGCACGTTATGGCGCAAGCGACGCGCATCGTCCAGCTTCCGTCCGCTCGACAGTGCGAATGTCCAAGGTGCTGGACGAAGCCTTGGTCAGTGCGGCGAGATCACCTGTTGCAGAATACCACGAAGTCCGTCGTCTACGAAGAACACAACAGCGTATCTTTTACTCGATTTACTTGATTTAGTTCTGCATGCTTCTAGCTCACGGGCAAGATGCGGTGTTCCACGGACGGCCGCTACATGTTCTACCTTTCCCGCATGAAAGAACTGCACATTGTGGACCTTGTGCGCAACACCCGCCAGTACGTATTTTCCACACTGCTCGGCTTACTTTTGTTGCTTGCAGGATGTTGAAGCCGAAGCAGCACTGGCCCTTCTTCCATTACATCCACGATTTCGTAATCGTAAACTCCATGACGCTTCTCGTTCACGTAAACTATTACGACGAAGTGAATGCATTGCTCTTGATCCGCCTCCGAGATGCCGATGGAATTTACGAGCGGGTTCTTCTCCATCGTCTAGAGGACTACTCGCCCGCTTCATTCGCTCTTACGGAGATCAGCGGCCAAAACGTGCAGGTCGAGCGAGCGGTGCTTAACAATGAAGGCCATTGTTCCCGTTTCGTCTTCCTTTCCGTCAACATCGACGAGGCGCGAGCGTTTGTGCATCACGAAGCCACTCTCAACGAAGACGTCAACTTCCTCTGCGCCCAAATGAACTCGGACGGACGCGAATTGCAGGCGATCAACGATGAAGATCCCACGGTTCTCCACGTCTATTCGCTCGGGCAACGGAACTGGACGAGGGAGGCGCTCGATGTTCAAATGTTGTATGGAAAGGTAATTCTTACTGTTAGTTTTAGTAACCGCGTGTTATTAGAAAGTACTCTCTGGTTTCACCAGCTCCATGCCGGAGATGTACTTGCTAGGGCACGAGGAACAGAACATCTGGAGCCCGTGGATCTTCCGCTGCAATCTTGCGGCCAGGAAATGGGAGGGAGTCGCGATCGGTGAATACGGCGCTCAACACGTCGCTTCGATCGTCAATCCATTGGACGGAGAAATAAACGGAATCATCGTGATCAAAGCATGCCAAATGCCGCCGATTGACCGCCAGCCGCCCACCATACGCTTCAAAGTTGAAAGGCTCATGTTCCGGTTCGTTCGTTAGTAGCTCTTTCTCATTCGCTTTTTCTGCCTTTAGCCGTCCGGATCCACTCAAGCAACTCGCCCTGATAGCCTTCCGAAGGAGCCGCGAAGGCATGGTCGGAGAGGAGAGTTTTCACTCGCAGATCAACAAGCCGCCGCTCAAGGTCCAGCTGCAGAATTCGGTGCCCGTCCACTATCAGCACATGGAGCCCATCTACGTCTGTCACATCAATTAAGTCCTCATAGTTATTAGTCGCTTATTGCTTCTCATTTTTTGTTGTTGCTGTGAAGAAAGATTATCTTCAACTAGTCGAATAAACAAGCGAATGCCTAGCAATCGTGCGGTTCTTCGATGTTGGTCGTTTAAGCAAGAGCGTCGTTTGTGTTGCCGCGTTTGTTCCCGGTGTATTCAACGGGTACGAGCGTCGATTAGTCTTTTTATGAGCGAAGAACCACCTCCCGCTTCTCACCGTTTTCCAACCGACCCTTCTACCCGATGGCGAACTAAATGTTTGTTGGACAACAAAGAAGCGTTTCCTGGTTGCTGCCACCCCGAGCGCTCGATTCTTCGACGGGAGGGTGATGTCTACGAGTTTTCGACTCTCACATGTTTCATTCAAAGAACAACGACCATGGATAATCGGCACTCATTTCGTGCGACCATCTCCTGGATGAGAGCAACGAGTACATAAAAGATAACGTGAACGCCTCAAAGTGGACGTCGATGCCGGCACATCGGACGGATTCCGGCCACTCGCCAGCCGCTTTCGTTCTTATCTCCGGTCGTGCGGGTTGCCTCTCACCAGACACGGCAAAAAGGTGCAGCACATTCGAGCTACAAAACTTCATGCAACACTTCGCACAGACCGCTTTCGGCGTCAAAAGGTAAAGCAACGACTTTTGCGTGAAAGCATTCCGGGCGCCAAGTTCGTCCTTCGGCTTTGTCCAAAAGCAACTAACGAAGAACGGACGATAACTGCGGACTCTTCTTTTGCGTGCGAAACTTTGGCGGCCACCCGTTCGTTTAACGCCAGATCACCAGCTAGATTGAAACATGCGCAAGTTCCCGCTGAGTGCGCGGTGAGTTGTTCGATTCAACGCACAAGTGATTGCTACCAGAATTGAAACGGTGGTTTTCACGCTTGGAAAAACTCACCAGAATTTGATGGTCTGCATTGCCTTCTCTTCCTTTCATCCGCCTGCCCGCGCCCTCGGCCGCTCATTCGTTTGTTCTCGTTGAACAATTGGTTGAAACTCGGTCGGCGCCGGTCATTTTTCGTGCATATTTAGGCAAATCTCGGTCGGAAATCGCCGTCGAGTCGGTCGATCGATTCTCATCGCAAATGTTCGTCACGTGCACGACTCGGCTGATGCTCGGTTCGCCGCGCACGAACCTCGCAACGAGTATCCATTGTCTTTTCTTTTTGTTTGAATTCGCCTTGCGTTCAACGAGACCGATCGGCGCTCGAAAATAACCTTCAGTCATGTACTCGCCGTAGACAACTCTTCTGCAGTCGATCCAGAAACAAATCAGCCTTACGACCAACGGAGAATCGCAACGCTAATCGAAGTCAAAAGAGACACTCAAATGCAAGAGGAAGCCCTTTTCTGTCCTTTGATCGGCACTCTTCCATCCACTTTTCAATTTACTCCGGCAAGCAACTTCTTCTTTTCGACAAGGGCTGCTGCGCAGCCCTCTTTGTTGCCAGACTTTGCCTGAGCCTGTTGTCGGGCTTTGCCTCCGTCGAAAACCGCTTCAAATTTGGTCAAAAACGGTGAAAATGCGGCGGAATTGAGTGGGAATGCGTGGGCATGGCGGAGGCCTGCGGCCTTGAACAGTGCTAGGGCTAAGCGCGGCTACAGAACTCCATAGAATCCGCAGCCCGTCCAAAGTTCCGATCAGACACTGACCAATGGCGGGGGCCTACCGGCCCCCGCGGCTGCCGCCTACGTCGACGACATCTGTGTGTGCTGCAACTACCGTGGCTGTGTTCCCCGCACAATTTCCCGTCGATTGACACCCATATCACCGGGTTTCGCTCACATATACGTGATTTTGGCCCACCCCTTACACTTTAATAACTTCTACTGAGCTCATAACCTTTTTGCGCGCCACGCACGTCACTACAAAAACGTTCCCCGCATCATTGCGCGTCGATTAAGCCCATTCCCAGCCGCCCACGACCACTCAGTGGCGAGTTACAGGCGTTGATGTCAAATGCGCGACATCGACATACGTTGATAATGACATCTACCCAATAAATCAACTAAACCCAACGTATCTTACACCAATCGACTCGCCTCACTCTCCCCTATCCAACAACTCCACCCACGCCCGCCCAAATCACCCACAACGCGCGCAACAATCGATGTCACGGGTTACGGTAGAAATTTCCCACATCGATTCCAACCGGCTTTTTCACGATCTAATGAAAGCACCTAAAGTCCTAATTTTTTCGGCAATCGTCATCATCATTCTTCTAGTTGGGGGGTTTCTTTTTGGTTTTTTGCACAAACGGGTCTATCTATTTTACCGCCAACTATTATTGATATTATGTGACAAGGGCTGCTGCGCAGCCCCCTTTGTTCCCAGACTATGCCTGAGCCTGTTGTCGGGCTTTGCCTCCGTCGAAAACCGCTTCAAATTTGGTCAAAAACCGTCGAAATGCGGCCGATTTGAGTGGGAATGCGTGGGCGCGGCGGAGGCCTGCGGCCTTGAACAGTGCTAGGACTGAGCGAGGCTACAGCGCGCCATAGAATCCACTGCCCGTCCAAAGTCCCGATCAGACACTGACCAATGGCGGGGGCCTACCGGCCCCCGCGGCTGCCGCCTACGTCGACGACCTCTTTGTGTGCTGCAACTACCTTAAACGTGTTCCCCGCACGATCCCCCGTCGATTGACACCCATATCGGCCACTTGCGTCGAAAAAATCGATGACTTGTACCCACCACCTACACCAGACCCCCGACCACAACCGGAGAGGAGCACCACCCAGGCACCCCACCCCCGCCGACCCGGGGCCACCGCAACGCGGCCGGGGCGCGGCCCCGAGGACACCCCCGAGGACCGCCGCGAACGGCGGACGACGGCGGGAGCCGCGGAGGGCCGCCGACGTAGCCCCCCACCGCCCAGAGGCGCCACGGAGCCGAGCGGAGTGGAAGCCCCCGCCCGGCCGAGCGCCCGCCCGACGCCGCGAAACGCGAGGCACGCCCAGAGCGGAGCACGGGACACGGACGGCCGCACCCAAGGGAGTTCCCCAATTGTTCGCTCCGGCCCGGCGAGGCTCGTCCAGGCCGAGCTGCGCGTCGACTCGAGGGAAGCCGACCCACCGCCCCGCGCCACGGCCCCGCCGCCAGCCGCTGGTCGAAGCGGAACTCGAGCGCCTCGGGGAGGGCGGGATCCTCGAGAAGGTCGAGCGATCGCCCTGGGCGACGCCGACGTGGTCGTCCGCAAGGCGACCGGAGCCGTGCGAGTGTGCGCGGACTACAGTACGGGCGTGAATCAAGCCCTGGAGGACGACGTCTACCCGCTCCCGCACATCGACGACCTGCTGGCAAAGCTGAACGGCTGCGCGGTGTTCTCCATCCTCGACTTGAAGGATGCGTATTTTCAGATCCCGCTCACGGCCGAGAGCCGCCTGGTGACCACCATCTCGACACACAAAGGTTTGTTCGCCTACAAGCGACTCTCCTTCGGACTCAAGTCCGCGCCGGCCATCTTCCAACGAGCGATGGACGACGCCACGAGTGGACTCGCGGGTGTGACCGCCTACCTGGACGACATCCTCGTGTACGGCGCGAACCCGCAGGAGCACGACCGCCGCCTCCTCGCTGCCCTCAGCCAGCTCGAGAAGTACGGATTCCGGCTCTCGGCGGAGAAATGCAAGTCTCCTCCCCACCGTCTCCTACTTAGGCCACGTGGTGGACGCGTCGGGTTTCCGCCCGACCCGAAGAAGCTGGAGGCGCTGCGCGCGATGCGGGAGCCGAAGAACGTGGCTGAGGTTCGTTCCTTTTAGGTCTCCTCAACTACTACGCCAAGTTCATCGCGGAGATGCACGAACTCAAGCGGCCGCTCGAACTCCTGACGGCCAAAGGAGCGTCATTCGAGTGGACGGCCGCCCAGCAATCCGCCTTTCAGCGCACGAAGGAGATCCTCGCCTCGGATCTCGCGCTCGCCCACTTCGATCCGAACAAGCCGATCGTTGTGGCGGCGGACGCCTCACCCACCGGAATGGGCGGGACGCTCATGCACCGCCAGCCGGACGGGAGCATCCGAGTCGTCATGCACATGGCGAAGGCGTTCTCGCCCGTGCAGCAGCGCTACTCGCAAATCGAGCGGGAGGCCCTCGCGCTGGTCCTCGCCGTCGAGCGATCCGCAAGTACCTGATCGGACGTAAGTTCATCTTGCAGACGGACCATCGGCCGCTGCTCGCGCTCCTCCGGACGGAGCAAACGAAGGGATTGGATCCCCGGACCGCCAGCCGCCTCGGGCGCTGGGCGCTCCGCCTCCTCGGTTTCGATTTCAGCATCGAACACGTGAGAACCGAGGATTTCGGGCACGTGGACGCCCTCTCGCGTCTGATCGACGAGAAGCGAGCGGCCGCCGACCAAGACATGGACGAGATCATCGGGCTGATCGAGAGCGAGGACGCCGTGGACGTGGAGGATCCGCTGGACCAAAAGGAAGTTTGGCTCCAAGAGAGCGACCTCCCGACTCGCATTCACTTGTCCACTTGCAGGGACCCCACGCTCATGGCCGTCGCCGACCGCCTCCGCAAGGGCTGGAAGCGAGCGGACGGGCACGACGCCCTCCTCGCGCCCTTCGCCGCCTGCCGCCGGGACCTCCGGCTGGCCAAAGGAGTGGTCCTCTTCCGCGGACGGCTGGTGGTCCCCGAAGACCTCCGCCCTCTCGCGCTCCGCATGCTCCACGACGGACATCCGGGCGCGACGAAGATGAAGCTCCTCGCCCGCCGCCACTTCTTCTGGCCGGGCATCGGCCGCGCGATCGAGTCGAAGGCAAACGAGTGCCCCGACTGCGCGCTGAACGCCGCCACGCCACGCAAGATCCCGCTCGCCCCGTGGCCCGAGCCCAAGCACGTGTGGGAACGCGTGCACATCGACTTCGGCGGACCCATCGGACGAGAATGGATTCTCGTGGTCATCGACGCCAAGTCCAACTTCATCATCGCGAAGCGACTCCGAAGCACGACGGCCGACCGCACAATCGCCGTCCTCAAGGACATCTTCAATCAATTCGGCTGTCCAAGACCCTCGTCTCCGACAACGGCCCTCAGCTCTCTTCCTCCCTGTTCGCCTCCTTCTGTTCCTCCTACTCCATCACGCATTTGTTTTCTCCCCTATCATCCGCAGTCCAATGGGGTCGCTGAGAAGGCCGTGGGGATCGTGAAACCCTCGTCCTGAAGGAGGGGAAGGGCCTGCAGGCGTTGAGTCGAGTCCTCGGCGTGCACAACCGCCTTCCGTCCGCCGCCCTCTCGAACTCCGCTTCGCCTGCCGAGATCTCTTCGGACGCCCGATCCGAAGCCCGCTGGACGTCTTCCAGCCGTCGGATGTCTCCATCCCCGACGAGAAGCCGCCGGACGACTCCATCCCCGACGCAAACCCGCCGAGCGAGAGCCCCGCCGCCGCGAAGTTCCGCCGCCGCCACTCCGCTCGCCGCCGCCGTCTCCAAGTCGGAGACCGAGTGCTCTTCCAAGACCAGCCGCACGTCCGCACTCAAGGCCGCATCTCGAAGCTCATCGGCCGTGCCCTCGTCCTGATCGACGTTCCCGATCGAGGACCCGCCCGTCGCCATCGGAACCAAATCGTTCGAGTGTTCCGCGACGCCCGCGACCCGACCGACTCGCACCTGGGCCCCGACCATCCGGAAGGCACAGAGGATTGAAGATCGATCCGCCTGAAGCACCCCTGAGGACTCCCTCTTCTGTTCCCCATCCCCCAATAGTCCTCTCCGTCGCCTTCAGCGATCAGTTGATTCCTTCGTCTATTCCCCTTCGTAACCTCCTCCCGCCTCTCCGTAATCCAAGTGATGTTCCTCCGTGGCATTCAACTCTTTTGTGTTGGGGTAGGGATGACCGACCTCGCTGCAAGCCGCCCGTTCCTCCCCGAGTGGATTGTTCCCCTTCCGCCCGCCTGTCTCGGGCATTCCGCCCGCTTGCCTCCTGCGGTCTTTCCGCCGCCTTTAGTCATCGTTCTCCCCTCCCGCCGATCCAACTGTTGTTGATCGCCTCTCCGGGAATAAACTCAATCGTCCTTCGTTCCCTCACTCGGCTCCACTGATCGACCACGAGGTCCGATCAATATCGGCCACTTGCGTCGAAAAAATCGATGACTTGTACCCACCACCTACACTTCAATGACTTCTACTGCGCTTCTAAGATTTTTCGACGTAACGCGTGTCACTACAAAAATGTTCCCCGCACCATTCCGCGCCGATTGAGCCCATTCGCGACCGCCTACGATTACTTCATGGCGAGCTACAGCCGTTGATGTCAACTGCGCGACATCGACGTACATTGTTGATGACATCTACTCAACCCGTTGACTACACCGGTCGAAACACACACCAATCGACTCGCCTCACTCTCCCCTACAAAACAACACCACCCACGCCCGTCCAAACCGACCACAACGCAAGTTACATCGAATGTCGCGGGTTACGGTAGAAATTTGCCACCTACGACCGGACATGCTTTATTCTGGCCTAACGGTAGGGCCCCGCGACCTAATTTTTTCGCCAATCGTCATCATCATCCATCTAGTTGGGGGGATTTTTCGATTCGTAGTGCGCAAATGGGTGTATTTAGTTTATGACCAAGTAATATTTATATATTTTGATTCAAACTCACTGGCGGCTATTCGACAATGAGCAATATCAGGGCTTCGAAGTAAACACACTTGGACGACGATCGAAGAAGAACGCGGAAGCCTTCCGTGAATCCCGCTCCTTGTTTCGCGTTCATCAAGCGTGCCCCAACGGAAAGCTTGAGCAGAATGCTTAGAATCAATGCGGAGAGCAAACAAAACGAGTCGCCGGTGTTCTGTGTGAAAACGGTAGCGTACTGCAAAAAGGAAATTGGATCTTGGTCGATCCCAGCGAGTGATCTTCGGCGAAAAGGTCGGTAGGCGAGATGGAAAAAGCGGTCGAGATCCCGTCGAAATTTGTGATCACTTCGTTGCTCTCCACACTCACTCGGCGGCACGCCGTTGCATGAATCGAAAAGGACGCGGAAGGCACGAGCAACTCGGACGTTCTTCTGCGCGCCGTCCACTCACTTGCAACACCGAAAGCTTGACGCTATCTGCGTTTTCTTATCGTCTTCCTACAAGCATTCACTGTCGGTAAGCTTGAATCGAATTGACAGGATGGATGTGGCGAGCAAGAGAAACCGCTTTGAAGGCTCGGCCAACTGAAAACAGCCAAGCGGCCACTGATTGGAGAGCGAAAGCTTTCTTCTCTCTGGCATTCCCTAGTGTTCACAATAAGCTAGCAAAAGTAAAAGTACATAGATGAAACGCGAATCCGACAGGGCCTCTGCGTGATCGCTTTGGCGCTGTAATCATGTCGATCCGCTTGCACTGCATGGACGAACGAGACAGGCTTGAAATCGAAGAAAGCGAAAGCTTGCCGTCCGTGGCGCTAAAGTTTCTCCGACTGTTCGATGATCGCAACGTGCTCTGCGACATAAGCAGTGCAAAAGCCGACGGAAACAAGAGGAAAACGAACGAAAACTGCACGAATCCTTGCGGAAAACGGTCAATGTGAGCTCATCAAATGACTCAGTTACCAGCCTCTATTCACGACTGTCCGCCTGCTCTCTGCCACCTGATATCTGCGAATTGCGTAGCGTCGATTTGGTCCGCTCGGCAAGCAAGCGATACCAACGCACTCTTACGCTCGCTTCTTATTTCTGTTTGCCGCGCGACACTCTCGATTCTCTTCGCCGAGCATTGCAGACGCCTGCGATCTCAATTGTTAGAAACTGCCATCGGCTTCTGCCATTCATTCTCCGCGCCAATTAATATGTCCCGCCTTTTTCCGTCCAGTCGGCTTTCCGCTCGTCTATTCCGCCAGCCTACCGCGACGCCCGGCAGTAGCAACAAACAGGGTTGTCTCGTGAAGGGAAGTTGTACTTTAGCAATTTCGACGTGTTGAAACAAACGGGAATCACTGGCCACAGTCGTTCTCAAGGTTTCCATGCGTTGTGCACAAATTTTTTGCACGCTCGCTGCCAATACTATTCCCATCAAGAACAGGGAGGATTGCAGCAAAGGAATGTACGGCAGGATTCGACCATCTGTTCGTGTCGGTGTATTCGCAAGTTTTCCGTCAAGCTGGTGTTTGATCGGCTATTCGAAACGAGCGATCGCAATGCCCCGCGCGCAGTCGCCGCCCGTTTTTCTTTTCCCCAGTGATTCAGCGGCCTCGATAATATCCGCACGCAAGCCGCCCGACTGCCCGTTGATTGTGTAGGACGCGGGGAAAAGGCATAAAAATTAGAGGTTGTCCGCAGACCGTTCCCCACGTACCCGCACTGCGGAGTTTCCACAATCGTTGCTGTTTCATTATCCGGAGAAAATCACGTAGTCGAAGAGCAGAACAAATTGGGCACTTGTTGCACCGATCCAATCGCTCGATCACTCGAGCCATCTTTTTCGAATTCCGCTGTCATCCATACGATGAGCGTAAGGCACATGAGCGGGTTGAACGGCCCGGCGAGTAGACAGCGGGGTTGGCAGCAGCAAGCGGGCGAACTGTTCGACGAGTGGTAGTAGGCGGTGGAGGTGTGGGGACCGAGATCCGACCAAATGTGCGCCCAGAATGCACGGCCCGGACCGAGAACGCGCCATTTGTGCAGACATGAGATGAGCAGTTAGCAAACGGCAGACAAGGCGAGAGCAGGCGCGGAACAAGGATAGAAGTGCTTGATCCCAGCCGCCAAGTGCCATGAATTGAATTCATCGAATGACGAATCGCATGCCCGATCACTTCTCACCTACCTATTTAAGTTCTTACTTGTAATGCATCAGTTCAAGTGGCACGCAAGCGACTGCCATAAAGAAAAGCTGTAAAACGGAAGAAAATAACGAACGACAGAATGGAACCGATTAAAGAGGTAAAAATTACGGTTGCGAATAGGGTTCAAAATTTCTGAAAATTCTACTGCGACTGCCGCTTCCGACTGCAGTCGGATTTCGACTTAGCTGATCACCTTGAAGCTACTCTCTAGTTTGACTGCATTCGAAAACTCTACGGCTGACTGCGACAACTTGTCGCTTATTGTTAGGTGGACGTCCTCGCGGCGGCGGGCACGAAGATCAGCTATGACCGGAGGTTTCCGAGGCCAAAGCAAGGAACAAGTAGAGTTTATTGGGATTTACGAAGAGAAATCGCGGGTGAGCCTTCAGCCTTCGAAACGCGTCTCGCGGCCGTGAACGCGGCCGCTGAGAAGCGTGTGGTTCGAAGGTGTGGGGTGAAGGACTGAAGAAAAGGGAGAAGAAAGCCGCCTTTTGTACGAGGAACGGCCGGCGGGGGGAACGACGGAAGAAGCGGCCGGCCTCGCGGCCGTCCGCTCGCTTTGTCCGCGGAATCTCGCGGTCAAGCTACTCGGAGCGTTCGTTTGCTTCCTCGCTTGCACGCCGAAAGCCGTGTACGTGTGTGCCCTTTGCTGACGGCCCTTCTACGCTATCGAGCCACGGTTTTTGCTCCAGTCGCCTTACCTGGAAGACAAGCTAAAAGAGCGGGCGCTCTTCAAGCACACGATCCGTTTGTTACAAAAACAAATGAAGAGCCGTTTTGTTGCCTTCTCGACCACCCTTTCCGATCACTGGAAACCGTCCGCCATCTGGAGGTCGTCGAGCAACGGGCAGCCTTGAAGAGGTCGAAAGCGTTCGTTCTTACGATTTTCTCCGAGGCTCTCTAGCAGCCGAAGGTCCGAGAAGGCGGTCGTTGAAATGTTGTTTCTGTTTGTTGGAATAAAATCGTGTCGTGTAAATAATGGCGAAGCGGCCAAAGTGTCGTCGGTTGCTCGAAGCGCGGACGAGCTCTCACAAAAGAGAGGCTGCTGTTCGTTTGCAGCGACCAAAAACCGCAGCTTATAAAAGAATGCAGTCTGGCTGGAAGCCATCCACTTGTTCGCCGCTCGGCAGAAGCAATCGTGGGAAGGCCACAGCTTTTCCTGTCCTGTTGGCGTCTTTGATGGTGGGATGGTCGGCCATAGTGTCGCTTTGTCTACTTTGAATTCTTTTTTTGCGCCCAATGCGACACCGTCCAGACGCGTTTGAGAGTTCTAGTACGATTGCGCCGAACATGCCCGAGCGGCTGCGTTCGACGAAACGGCCGGCGCACGCGGAGTTCGCCCGGCAGCTGAACGGCCGCCTGAACACGTTTGCCAATTTGTGCACCATTTCTACGGTCGGTCAGCCTTTACCTCTTGCCCCCTGCCTCGTACAGGCCACGTGTGAGACACGGATCTCGATTCCTGGTTCGATTGTTGAAGCGGAAAGTGGCCGTCGTCTTTGTGCGGACAACGACGGCAAACGGGGTGGTGGGTCTGTTGGCTTCTGCTTGTTTACTTCTCTCCGTGTAGACGGCTAAAAGATTTGCGCCAAGCCACTTGTACGAGAAGAAATGCGTGCAGTTCTTTGTGCAGGGGACGGGCGGAAAAGCGCGTGGGCGAGCAAAAGTGGATGGAAGCGACTGATGGTGAAGCGCCTCCAGCAATGACTGGACATTCGCGGTTATTAGGCGTGAATTGGCTGGTAATTACGACCTTTTAACTCTTTACTGAGGGACAGAACAGACGATGGGCTTCGGCCTTTTAGACGCAATCTTCTCGCTCTTTTCGTTACCCACCTATTTGTAGACGCTCTTTAAGGGCCGGGCAGACGTACAGCTGGCGGCCCGCATGGTTATCGTGTTGTAGGACGAGTGCACGCGCTAGTTCTTTCAGCAGCTGGACGCCGCTGTCCGCAAGGCCCAAACGAACGAGTCGGACGCCGGCGTCCTCGTTCTGTTGGTCAACTTTGCGGCCGTCGAGTTCCCGTTCGGCCAGCTTGTTGCGCGCGGTAATTTCGAAAGCAAGTGTGGATCGAAGCCGTTTGGTGCCCTCACGTAAAGGTTGTTTCTTGCGAACGTCACGCTAGTTCGTTGTGATACTTTATTCGAGTAGAAGAGCGAAATACGGGCGGGGAAGAGCCGGTCGCTCATTTCTTTATTCGCACTGCCGAGATCTCCCGCCGCTCCGGCACCCCGTTACGCAACAATAGCATCGGCTTTCTGGTACTTCCACTTCAAGACATTCGCTCTTACTTTTTTCAGTTGCTGGTTTCCTTATTGACACCGACGTCCGACAAACATTGCTCGACTTGTGGCGCCGTCGGCCGTCTTTGAAGCTTCGGATGCTCCACAAAACGGTTCGACTTTTCGGGGATTCCTAGACTGGCGCCAGTATCGTCACGCAATAAACTGCTAGGAACACTCGTCCGCCGCCAAGCACAAGCGGCAAGCGTTCCGTTTGACTTGGTCGTGACTACGAGTCGTACGTAACCGACGGGCGGGATGAGCCGATTGCAGGCATCTTAGACACAACTCCATACGCCGGACAAACATCTCGTTGCCGTTGTGCAGAAGAAGGCCACGCGACGGCGGACAGAATCAGGGAGTTCTTCGGGTTTTTCACCGATGCGACAAAAGAACGAAAAGCACGACCTGTTTCTGCTTCCTGCAACTACGACGATTTGCGGACGTCATCGTCGACTCAATGATCAACGTCCGCAGAGCACCTTCATCGGCGAAGAAGCGAAGCCACTCCGACAATCACATCCCCCACCTCTAATCCCAACTGTGAGCCCGGCAGGGCGACGGAGCACACCGGCGTTGGGTCGTCGGGCCCACGTGGCCCGGCGACCGGCCGTCTCTCGTCCGCCCGCCCCGAGCGCCGCCCACCGATCCCCGAGCCCCGAACACGCCGTACAAAAGCTAGCCGGCGGACGGCGACGAGGACTTCCATCCAGCGGAAGCGACCAGCAGGCGGCGGCCAGCGGGCCGCCGCGGTCGTGTGATCTTCCTTCTTTGATCCCCTCGTGCTGTACGTCGCCCTCAATAAACCTCGCATTCACCTGCACGTTGCCCTGTTCGGAGATCCTCGTGGGTCGAGGCGACGGCCGGGGAGGAAAACAGCCCTCGCGGGCAGCTCCTCTTCTCCCGCGCCCGCACAACGACACACGCTTTCGACCCGGCAGGCGGGAGCTCCCGGTGTATTGCTTTGTGAAAAACCGCCCCGTCGCGGTGTTCCGCAGAATGGCCTAGGTGGCGGTGGGCGGCGTCAATGGTGCGGCCGCGAGCGCTTTAGGCGCCTCCAGCGACCGCCGACCCTCTTAAACGCACATGCCAAACAAAACAACGAACAAACAAAGCAATAGAATGGACGATCAAAAACGAGCGCTGGGCTCTCGGCTTCTCGTCGGGCGGGCATTTGTGAGCAGAGGGCGGCAGGTGTTCTCGAAAGGACGTTTGCGGGGCGGGCAGTCGGCGTGGCCAGCGTCTCAAGTTCGATGGAGACAGTTTTCTGAAAGAACAGTTGTAAATACGAGAACCGTTTTATTCGCATATCCACCGAGGCGATAGCAACAATCTCTCCACAAACCTGCTCGCGTCGTCAATAAAAGTGAAAAGTCCAGCAATTAATTATCGTCGGCCTGCAGGTCGCCATTCGGTCAACGGGTCGAAATGATGGAGGCCGCGGCTTCCTCATTCTACTGCCAGTCGTCGGAAGGCAACCTCCACAGCTCCTTCTGTCGCTCGTGCCGTTCGCCAACCTCCCCGCACTGCCTCGATCGACCGTCAGTCGCCTGCCATTCGTCGCAGCCTCCGGGTCCCCGCCGTCAGTCAAGACTAACCTAGACGGGGTTGTCCAGCCGCCGCTTTCGAGGCCAAACGGCCGCCCGCGCCGCCTCCCCCGTCGCTCGGGCCATCAGCCCAGACAGACCTAGGACACGAGTCGGACGGGTTCCTCGGCAATGCGGGCGACCGACGACGCCGACGGCTTCACTGGGCCGGCGGGTGGGCGATCGGACGACAGAGCGACGGATCACAAAGAGCGACCCGAATGGCCTGAGCGTCCTGCAAACGATGGCGGAAATAAACAACGAAAGAACGGGTCTAACCTGGCCTCGTCGAACCCGTCCACCAACCAGAGGACGCGGGGTACATGGAGCAGCCAGCGGGCTCGGACATTTAGCGGACGCACGACCGTTTGTTTTTCCTGAAATCAAAGAGATTGGAAGCCGGTAAACGACATTACAAATAAACGGAATCCGAGCAGGCACGATTCAAACGGAAACAGGCGGGAAGCCGAGTTTTGGCGAATATTTCCGAAGAAATCGTTCGTTCATTCGTCCGCTCAACCCTTTCCCACCGAATTTCGCACAAAAAGTACGCACTGATCGCGTTTGTAAAGAATAAAACGAGTAACGGACGGTAAGTGGAACGAAAATTCGTGAAATTTCGGCCGAAAGCTGTAAGAAATTTGCTGCTCAACCGGCAGAAGAAAAAGAGAGCTGTTGAGAATTCAGAAACGAACGAGGTGGGTGGATTTACAGCACAAGATTGCACCCGGAAAGCTTGAATGCGAACTGAAATTCGCGCTGCTCTTTCTTTCCAAGCGGGAGAAAAAGCCCAAAGAAGGAAGCCCGTTTGATTGAGTAACCGCCGGTCGGGTGGGGCGTCCGCTGAGCGCGCGCAAGGCGACAGCAGGCCGCGCGCAGCAATCGATTGGCGGCGGGCAAAAAGCGGACTTTGGACCCGGCGGGTCGCGTTGCCCTCGCCGCTCAGTTGGGTGCCAATTCGAGCCAGCAGTGACGGCCAAGTGTTCCGAGTTGATGGCAGAAGACAGGCGTGTTTTCTCCTTTTGGCTGAAGTTCGTGGATACAAAATGTTCAGCGGAGGAGCGGGGATCGACAGCCAACGCAACAAAAACCAAGGAAACCAATCGAGTAAACACCGGGGGCAGTAGAGTTATCAACTGGCTACTCGGACCGCACGCTACTCGCCGACTCGGCAATCTGACAGCTGACTTGTCCCACTCTACGACTCCATCGACTCTCCCATCTCGCCCGGCAGTTCGACTCACCCAACTCGCTGGGCAGTTCCGGCCGGCTTCCTTGCTCGTTTACTTGCAAGCTAACAAATGCAATAAAATTTCTCGTCCGTTGCCCCAATGGAAAGTTCGATTTCGTTTACACCGCCGACCCCGCACAAGTTCGTTCGTCTAATGGTGAACAGAACAATCATTTCTGACGAGTAATTTCGAAGCGATTCTTTTTGCGTCTTTCGATCCGACCCGCTAGTATTGATCGGTGGCCTAGCGAGCATAAGAAGAAAGGTGGCTGGAGAACAACAATCAAGGAAAGTAATTTACGGAAGGATGATGGTCGGGCGATCAAGCGAACTCGAATTCGGTGCGATCGCATTCCATCAATTAAGCAGGCGGGCTCGCGAATCTCTTCTAACGAGTATAAAGGCAGCTCCAGACTGTTGGCGCTGAAACGAAACAGAACCGAACAATCAAGTCACAAGCAACGAGCGGCAAGACGTCACGTGTTCTTGCGTGCGATGTCAAACCATTTGTTCCAGTAAGAGATCAGAGCGAATGCAGAGTAAAGACGCGCCTGTCCGCTTGTGGGCACAAACTGCTAGAATGCCGTTTCTGCTCGTCGTGAGACTCTCCGTGAAGGAGCAGAACTAAAGGATCTCCTTGAAATAGGCCGGCCATGCGTCCTGGTAGACGGTGTGCGCGTGCATGTCCGCAACTGCGATTTCTTGGAGCTCCGCATCGAACACGAACTGAACGGAAAGCGTGATGAAGCAAGTCCATCACGGAAAGCCGAGTTTGTCGACCGCAAAGACCTTGGGGGTCGGGGAGACCCAAGACGCACCGGACGCTTTTGACGAGCCGCCCGGTTTGCTTGTTCACGATCTCCCTCAATCGCCCCTCCACGCATATCGCCAACGGATTGATATTGATGGCCGTATTCCACTATCCCCCGCTCCTCGCACTCAATCATCCCTCTCGTCCTTCAGTTTCTTCTACTCGCTGTGGGTTCCTTGCGGACTCTGGTGTTTCCGCTCACAACGTCCAGAGTGGTCGAATTGTCACGAAAGCATAGCAAAACTACCGGAAAGCTATCGTTGGGGTGATCGCGTGATGTTTTGCTCGCCCTCCTCAACGATCGATTGCTACTCACCGCTTCTTTCTGCTCAAGCTTCCACAGAACACGTGCTGGCCAGATGACGGATGCTGAACGAAAAGCATTCGGGGTCTTCTCCTTCTGCCTCGTGATGCACTCTCTTCATCCGCGTGCACGCGTGCAATATAGCGGAAAGCGAACGAGAACCATTGAAGGCCGATTAAAGCATCGGTTGCTGTCAGCAATATCGTTTTTGCACGAATCATGTCCACTCGGTGTCTTCCTGTTCGTTCAACCGAGAAGCTGTGTGAATGGCCCCATTCAACCAATCGGGCTGCATTGTTTGCACTCCCTTGCGGCCGCACGGACGGCGAGAATTGTTGATATTCTTTTGATTTCCGCTGAAATTCACGATAGAAAAGGAAGCGGTGAACGAATGATTGCTTTCTGCGTACGAAAAGAGAACAGGGGGAGTGCGTGTCTGTTGTTATTCATTTGTTGTGTCGAGTATTTGGGTGGCAAAACGAAATTGTTGGTTGATGGAGGCCGCCCGCCAGACCATCTATCACTCGACTATCCTGCTGATCATGATCCGATTCCTACAACAGCGAAGAATAACGATCGATCGAGAACAACCAGGAAGACAACGGAGAGAGCGGGCGCCTGGCTAGAATTTGCGCTGGCGGCCGATTAGGGGGTCAAACATGCACTCTTTGCACTCGCTGGCGGCCGCTTTTCCGCCGAATATGCAAGACGGGGTAGCGGAAAGTCACGAACGAGTGTTGAATGCCGCTGGCACCCACTCTCTCACGTTGACCGCCCTCATTCACGGCAAGAAGGTGGATTAAAGCCAGTCGCTGCGAAATAAAACCGCCGGCCACTCGCTCGTTTGCATTGATTGATGCACGGGCAAGTGGATTTCCGTCGCGTGTTCGGCGTCGACAATCGGAAAGCAACAGTCGAGTGATGTCAGCTGCTGATCTCTGAGAACAAAAAAAACAACAAACTGCGCAGGACACACCCGTCTTATCCTTTAGTCGACCAAAGCAGCAACAATTCAACGCGCTGTTCGATTTGCTGGAAGCTTTCCGTCAGTTGAGGGCGGATGGATGCCCATAGGTGGAATGCTCTCGTGTTAAGCAATTGTGAGGCTTTTTGAGGCGTTACAGCTGACACTTCTCCCGCTTGTCGTATCGATCGACTCGAATGTGATCGAGCTTTCCGAGGCGAAGCCCTCGTCGTGAACAAATGGGCCTGCAGTAGGAAGGAACGAGGAGAGGCGAGTGCCCGTTCCACGTTCAACCAAGCTTTGAAATCGAAGGCGGAAGTTGCGGTATTTGAACGGCAGAGTAAAAGAAAGCAACCGGATGGACGAACACGTGCGGGAGGTCGCCCTCTGCACTCGCAATAATTCCGCAGACGAATGAACTACGCTTTGTTTGACTACCGCCTGCCAAAATTGTGATCGACGGCCAATTGGAGGTGCCGAGCGGCAGGAGGAGAACCGGAAAACGCGAACACTGAATATGGAAGACCGTAATGCGGATGTCCACGGCCACGACCGAGTGGACGGTGGTGGACGAGTTCTAAAGGATTGAACGGAAGGAAGAATAGCTTTCAGACTCGTGAGGATGTCGGTTATGTGAAAGAGGAGCGGCGAGCGGTGTTCTCGTTTTGTTGTGCTTTGAGGGAGGCATCGATCCTCCATTCACGTCAGACAAACGACCAGCGACCACAATCGCCGGTTTCAACGACAGTCGGCGTGTTGCATAGAGTCTCTGTGAACGAGCGACGTGAAGGGGGGAACGACCGGAGGAAAGCTTGTGGACTTTTCAGTTCCATCAAAATCAACCCGCCACTCGAATTGACAGCGGAAGGCTGTCGTTCTTTTGACGAGGGAATGGATGCGACGGATAGGCCTCACCAAACGAACAGCCTGACGATCAGCAGACGGCTGAATGATCAGCGAACGGAGCAATGAACCCGACAGAAATCGACAATCACTCGAATGCTATCCACCGTTGCACTACTCGAACAACTCGAGACAATGCAGCCGGGCAAGACGCCCTATGAGGACACAAACGTGCACACTCGCTTTTTCTTCTGCCTCGCCATCCACCGGAAGCTTTCAGCTGTTTGTTTGAGATCGCACGAGCATTCAGTGTCAACAAGCTTGAATTGAAGTGACAGGACGGATGCGGCGAGAAAGATGAGCCAATCCGACGGCTCCACGGACTGGTCGGAGAACGGAAGCTTTCTTCTCGCTGGCATCCTCTCGCCCTTACAATCAGCTTGCGGAAAGAATGAGTGGATGGACGAAGCTCGAACCCGCAGAAAGCAAGCAGTTATTAGCGCTGATCGTCATCTAGGTGTTCGGGGTGTTGTTCTGCCGATGCGCCGATCGCCGCCTGCCGTTGGAGTTTGCTTTTGTCAAATGGGCGATAGAAGTACGCGGATATCCTTTTAGTTTACTACGGCCGGTCAGTTGGTTGTCCAATTGCGATGGGCGGCCGCGCGGATCTCGTCACATTCTTCCTGCTCTGGCCGTCCTATCGCTCGCCCGGCCGGTCGGCGGGCACTCTTCCACTGCGTGTCTCGTGTGAAGTAGTTTATTCGTTTTCTTCGTGTGGATGGCTGGTTTAATTTCCCCTCGATTATTTCTGTTTGCCCGCAACTTCCCTGCAATGCGATCTGGTGGTGGGCTTTCGACCACCAACAACGCGCTTTTGCGGCGATTCCATATGTGGTGATTGTTTTCGCTCAACAGCCGGTGCTCCGAAACCGCCTTCCACGGGCAGAAGCAGCCATTCACGACAAGATCCCGTCCACTGAAACGCACCAAATTGAACGGATTTGCTCCAATTCGTCTGCCAGTGTGAGGAGACGGCCGAAGGGCTCGTCGGCAGCAGCAACAAAAACCGGCGGTTGGTTCAAAGAAACGGTGTGCGGTGTGCTTTCGATTGCCGTTGCCTTTGCGTCCTCGCTTGCTTTAAATCCCATCCGCCCGTTTGGCCGCCCGCTTCTCTCTCTGTCCGGCGATTTGCAGAGAGAATCGAGGCCGATGACGGCGATAAGCTGCTTGCTCAACCGAATCCACTCCTTGATTCTCCGTCTTTCCGCAGTCGAGTGGACGAACAGCCAACTGGGCGGATTGCACGCAAGACAAACAAATTGCCGCGTTCGCTCGGAGTCTCCAATCGCCGTCTACTCGTCTCTAAAACAAGAACGCGTGAGATTCCGATGACACGGCCATCGATCATGCACTCGGAAGACGCGCGTTTATGAAAGCAGAAAACACTGATCGAGTCCACTGCCCCGCCGCACGTGCGAGTGGATCACTGCTGGAATCGATCCCGTTTGCATTCGCAGTGATCGCCATCCATCATTTGCCTTGCTCGCCTCACCGCCCTCCCGACGGTCAATTTCTCGTTATGAACAACTGACCACACAACGCGGGCCATACGCCGTTCTCTTTTCGACAACCACCAGCAATCGTCTATAACATGATTTGATCACTGGAAGGCGGATTGGATCTAGGTAACTTCGAAGTCCGTTCCAAATGCTCGCTGAGATCGATGATCGGACGTCGAAAACGAGCGGAACTGCTCTCTCTCATATGAATCTCCAGGTTCGCATTCGGAAAGTGAGTAAAACTACCGCCTTCTCCTTCTCTTCGTGCTGTTGAGTGAAAGAAAGTGGGCGGCGAGCGACTGAGTGGATTCTGACGGCCTGCTTGGGAGTCGGTTGTTGGATGGCGATTTCTTTTGACTTTTTTCCACTCACGACATTCGGAGTAATCGAGAAGTCACAGAGCATCGTAGAACTACCGAAGAGCTAGCGTTGGGTGAGCGGCCCGATGTCCTGCCCGACCTCCTCAACAGTTGATTGCTACTCGCCGCTTCGTTCTGCCGAAGCTTTCCGACTACGCGTGCTGGCCAGATGACGGATGCTGAACGAAAAGCATTCGGGTTCTTCTCCTTCTGCCTCGTGATGCACCCTCTTCATCCGCGTGCACGCGTACAATGAAGCGGACGGGAAACAAAGATCATTGAACATCAACTAGAGCATCGGTTGCTCTCTGTAATTTCGTTTTTGCACGAAACCAGTCCACTCGGAGTCTTCTTGAATGGCCTTATTCAACCCATCAGACACTATCGTTTGCGCTCCCTCGCTGTCGCCCCGACCCTTCGCCCGCCCCTGCCTGGAAACAGTGAATAAATGAACACTCTTACCGGGCGGCATAGTAAGGAAAGAGGATAGCGAGAATTGTGAATATTCTTTCGATTTTAGCTGAAATTCACCATCAGAAAAGAAGCGCTGAACGGATAATTGCTTTCTGCGTACGAAAAGAGAACAGGAGGTGAGTGTGTCTGTTGTTATTCGTTTGTTGTGCCGAGCATTCGAGTGACGACAGGAAATCATTTGGTTGATGGAAGCCGCCTGCCCGACCATCTATCACTCGACTGTCCTGTTGATCATGATCACAGGCTTGCAACAGCGAAGAACAACAGACAGCGGAACGGACAGCAAAGAGAGCAGGCGTCTGGCAGGGATTTGCACACCCTGACGGCCGCTTTCGCGTCGGATATGCAAGACGGGGCGGGCGGAAAGTCACAAGGGAGAATTAAATGCCGCTGACACCCACTCACTCACGTTAACCGCCTTCACTCACAGCAGGAAGGTGGATTGAAGCCAGTCACTGCGAAACGAAACCGCTGGCCACTCGCTTTCTTTGCATTGACTGATGCACGGGCAAGTGGATTTTCGTCGCGTGTTCGTCGTCGACAATCGGAAGGCAACAGTCGGGTGATGTCACCTGCTGATCTCTGCGGACAAGAAACAACCGCACAGGAATCATCCGTCTGCTCCTTCAGTCTACCAAAGCAGCAGCAATTCGACGACCAGGTCGATTCGCTGGAAGCTTTCTGCCAGATGAGGGCGGGTGTGTAGGAGAACGGAAAGTTCTCGTTCTGATCAATCGTGAGGCTTTTTGAGGCGTTCCAGCTGGCACTTCTCATGCTTGCCGCATCGATCCACTCGAATCTGATCGTTCGTGCAAGCCAGGGAGTGGATGGGGAAGCTTTCGTTGTCAACGAGGGAGAAGGGGTTAGTGACCGTTTCACCTTCCTCCAAGCTCTCGAATTGCAGGCGGGAGTTGCGGTAATTGGACGGCAAAGTGAAAGGAAGCAATCGAATCGACGAACACGTGCGGGAGGTCGCCCTCTGCACTCGCAATAATTCCGCAGACGAATGAACTACGCTTTGTTTGCCCACCGTCTTGCAGCATTCCGATCGACGGTCAATTGGAGGTGCCGAGCGGCGGGAGGGAGAACGCGAACTGAATATGGAAGACCGTAATGCCGATGTCCACGGGCACAACCGAGCGGACGAGAGTGGACGGGTTCCAGCGATTTTCTTTCAATTCAATCCACAAAACCATTGAACGGAAGGAAGAACTAGATTTCATTTTTGAGAGGCTGTCGTTGGTGTGAAAGAGAAGCGGCGAGGGTGTGTTCTTGTTATTGTATTTTGTTTCTTGGGGTGAGACATCGATCCTCCATTCGCGTCAAACAAACGGCCCGCGATCACAACTCGCCGGCTTCAAGGCCACAGTCGGCGTGTTGCATCGAGTTTCTGCGAACTAGCGGGGAGGAGGTGAGAAAGATCCGCTGAAAGCTAGCGGACTTCCGCGATCCATTCGCAACAACCACCACTTGAATTGACAGCGGAAAGCTTCTTTTCTTTCGACGAGTGGATGGATGCGACGACTGGGCTTCACCAAACGAAAAGCCTCACGAACAGCAACTGGCTGAATAAACAGCGAACGAAGCAACGAACACAAAAGCAATCGTAAATCACCCGGCTGCTCTCCGCCGTTGCACTACTCAAACGACTCGGGACAATGTAGCCGGGCGAGACGCCCGACGAGAACACGAACGAACACACTCGCTTCTTCTTCCGCCTCACCATCCACCGGAAGCTTTCAGTTGTTTGTTCGGGATCACACGAGCATTCATTCTCGGCAAGCTTGAATCGAATTGACGAGACGGATGCGGCGAGCAAGAGGAGTCACTCCGACGGCTTCACGGACTGTAGGCTGGCGCATGAGCCGGTCACTGGTCGGAGAACGGAAGTTTCCTCTGTTTGGCATCCCCTGGCTGCTGCAATCAACTATCGGAAAGTAGAAGTGGATGGACGAAACTCGAATGCGCCGAAAGCAACTAGTTGTGAGCACCGGCCGTCGTCGCCGTGATCGGCTAGTCACTCTGCCGGTGCGCCGATTGCCGTCTGCCGTTGGAGTTTGCCTTTTTTGAGTGGGGGATAGAAGTACACGAGTTCCCTTTCGTTCACTGCGGTCGGTTGGTTGGTCGGCGAATTGTGATGGGCGGCCGCGCGGAGGTCGTCGCTTTCAGGCCGCCTTCGCCGCCCGCTCGCACGCTTGTTTGTCTGCTCATTCGCCATCGTTAAACATTTGGTCGAAACTCGGTCGGCGCCGGCCATTTTCCGTGCACATTTGGGCAAATCACGGTCGTGGCGTTGCCGTCGACTCGCCGGTTGTTTTTCGCCGTGGGCTGTCGTCGCCTGAACGAATTTTGGTTGTCGTTTTAGTTTGCCGCGCACACGTCCGGCATCTTCCGGCTCTCCCGCCTCCTTTGAATCCACTTTGCGTTTAATCGCAACTCAAATAAAACTCCCGTGATCTACTCGCAAGCAAGAGCTGTTGTGCCTTCGACTCAGAAACAGAACAGTCTTACGGTGATTGAGAATCGAGCCGCCGATCGCAGTTAAGCAGCTCACTCGAAGGAAACAGAAAGCCCCTTGCGACCTTTCGGCAACCACTTTTCCACCCACTCTTCCACTCACCTGCTGCAATCAACTTCTCCTTTTCGCTTCGGACAAACCGACAGCCATTCGACAACGGGCACGATCGGAGCTTCGGAGTGAACACACATGGACGACGATCGAAGGAGAACGCGGAGGCGTTTCGTAAGTCGCGCTCCCGTTTCCACGTCGATCAAGCGCCCTCGAACGGAAAGCTTGAGCAAAACGCCGAGGAACAAGGGAAGAGCAAACAAAGTTTGTTGCCAGCCTCCAGTGAGAAGATGGAGCGTACAGCGAAGAGGACAAGTGGATCACGATTCGATTTGAAGTCAAAGAAGTCCACCCGCCTCTTTACCTTTTGCTCATAAACGGATAGCTTCCGTTGTTCCCGCGTTCTCTCCGGCATTCTCGAGGCGCGAGCGAACAGAAAGCTTTGAGTAAAATTAGTAGAACAAAACGGCAAAAGAGAAACCTCAATGGGAAGAATCGATTCCAGCTTTTTTGTGCCACGGTCAAGCATTCGAGATGCAGTGAGAGTTCTTCGAGAAAACCGGTCTGTGGACGGGAATGAAGAAGAAAAAGCAGTCGAATCCCGCCGAAATCGACGATCAATCCGCTGCCTTCCGCACACATTCGGCCACTCGTGGGTTGCCCGAATCAAACCATTTTTTCGTCTGCCCGCCGTCCACTCCCTTGAAACAACAAAGCTTGCTGCCGCCACCTCTGCCTTCTTTTCGGCATCACACGAACCTTCACTGTCTGCATGCATGAGTCGAAGTGAAAGAATGGATGCGGCGAGAAAGAGAAACCTGATTGCTCTGCGGACTGAAGGCGGGCGAACGAGGCGGCCACTAGTCAGAGAACGGAAGTTTTTTTGGCCTTCCCATCGCAGCTTCAGTCAGATAGCGGAAAGAAGAAATAAAGGGACAAATGTCGAATTAAACGAAAGCTTCTCGTTATCGTCCCGCGCTGGAGAAATCGATCTGCAGGCGCTACAAAAATGAACGAGGCGGCGGTCGAATCGAAGAAAGCGAAAGCTTGCCGCTCGTGGCGCTTAGCCTTCCCGGATTACTCGACATTCCGAGCGCAATCCGCGGAATAATCGTCCGAAAAGCCAACGAAAACGCGAGAAAAAGACGAGGTACAGCCGTAGAAATGTTTGCAAAATAAAACGGTCCATTCGACCTCTCCTAACGCCCAGCAACACCAGCCTGCGCTCACGCCCACCCACCTGCTTTCTGCTATCGTATGCCTCATGACACTCTCGATTCTTTTCGTCTAGCACTGTAAGTGACAGTGAACTGAATTGTTCTCAAGTACCACTGATCGTGTCGTCCATCCTGCGTGAAATTCATTTAACTGCCTCTGACTCGGCATTACGCTCGTCAATTTTCGCAGCCTGCAATCGGCGTTTAACCCACTGCGACGACCAGGTATCGCCACTCACGCAAATCTCAATCGCCGCTCATTTGTGTCCGAAAACCGTGTCCACCCCAACCGCTAAGCACCTCGAGCACACTATTCTCCCTGTTTTGTTTTGAAAAAGCTTCACCCAAACACCTGGACTTCGTCTCCCCTTTCAGTCTGTCAAAAACTATTGTCAACGTTTTTGAGGTTGTGCGGGCGCGAAGGATCGGCCCGGGAGGGCACGATCCTCGCCCGTCGCCCCACACGCAGCGGGGATTCTCGGCCTTGCTCTGGGGACAACGAATGCCGAAGGCGAATGGGCTTACGACGCGTTTATTGAGAGGACGAGCACGTACACGAAGTGGGGAGCAAAGGGGGAACGATCACAAGACCGCGGCGGCCCGCCGGCCGCCGCTGCTGGTCGCTTCCGCTGGATGGAAGTCCTCGTCGCCGCTCGTCGGCGGGCTTTTGTACGGCGGGCTCGGGGGTCGATGGGCGGTGCTCGGGGCGGGCGGGCGAGAGACGGCCGGCCGCCGGGCCACGTGGGCCCGACGACCCAACGCCGGTGTGCTCCAGTAAGCTGACAGATGCCTGCCGGGCTCACATTCGCCACCCCACAAAAGGAGCTCGCCCTCGAGCGACCATCCGCATTCGGCTGTCCCCGCCGAACTCGAACTGCGGTGTTTGCCGCCCAGCGCTCTCTTGCAAGCCCGAACAATGCCCCATTCACTGCCGCTCTTTGCGGTCACTTCTGGCTGCACGGTTCTCTTTGTCCAGTCAGTCGACCGACCGTTGCAGCTCCAGATCTCGCTGTTTGCCTCGAATCGAACTCGTCCGCTGCATCCGACTTGCGGACGTCTGTCTGCCGCTTCCGGCTGGTCTCCTCGCAGCCCTCGGCCCGTGCGGTCGTTCCAATCGATCAGCCGTCCTGTCAGGCGACTACCCACGACTCGAAGGCCGCTTGCGGACCGCCGCGTTTCTTTGCTGCGCAGCTGACCGGCTGGTCTTCACGCACGTCATCTGCGGATTCTCCTGCGGTCAAGCCTCCGCTTTGTTCACAGTTTCTCGACGGCGTCTGCTCGCTCGGTCCACTGGACGCTTCATTTTTGGCCGGCTGCCGCTCGAATCCGATCCTCTTCGCTCGCCTCACTCCTGTCACTCGGATTCAAGTGTTCTCGTCACTAAGACGTCGACCAACACTTCCACGGCAACTCTTGAGGACGTGCACGCTCGTTTCGAACCGGTAGACTGCGCTCGTGAGCAGGGTTCACCTCAAGCCATTCTCCGGCTTCTGCGAGGTCCACGTCAGTCACATAGCCACCACCTTCTCGATCGATCCACACAGATGCTCTGATCAACGTCCTTCTTGGTCGATCTTTGCCGTCCAGCCGTCCTCGTGAGCGTGCGATCCTCGTTGTTCACGATCGGCGGCTAATCATTGAGCGCACGCTTTCAGTTCACCCTCCAGCGCTCGCTTCTTTTGATCCTTCGGTTTCGTTCACGGGCCACTCCAGTCTGTCGGGTCTTCCCTGAGCTCCCTCGCGACGGCCACGTCCACCGCGACGATCTTCCGCGTCCGCCGTCGTCGAGCTCACCTCTCCGCGCATTCACCTCCACGTGTTAGCGGCCACCTGCCGCTTCTTGGGGCCTATTGCACAAAGCAAGACCGCCCGCTGCACGTGGTTGGCGTTCACTTCCTTTCCGCGGCGTCTCGTCGTCGCTGATGTTCCGTTCGTTCTGACGTTCTGTCCTGACGAACCAAAAGGGCGATCTTCCTTGATCCCCGCATCTGCCGACGACATTGGACGACGACTCGAACGTCCCCAAATTCCAGACTGCCGCACCACAAAAGCGAACTCCAGTGAATGCCGTGGGTGCTCGCGCCCGCTTCATCAGCCACTGTCCACTCCATCCGCCGAACCGGCGTTCTGTGGAGGCAGAACGTTGCTGAACGCGCCCGGACTGGAAATGTCGACTTCTCGACTTTCGCCCTCTTCGACTTCTTCCTTCTGCCGTCGACTCATCTCGCGGCCGGCGGCATCCCTTTCAATCCAACGCAGAAGGGCCGCTGCGTGCGGGATTCTGCAGCCACTCGGTCGACCAGCTTGCTCCGAGAGGTGAGCACTGACGAGCATCCTTGGTGCGATCCCCGTCGTTCCTTGTCCCCGAAACTCCTGCGATCGCTGCCCTTGCTCGAGTGGCGGCCTCGTTAACTCGAATTCGGACCGCCCGTTCTCCGCTTGGCGCCGATTCGCGTCCGAACGTCCTCGACGAACTCCGGTGCAAATGGCTGCACTTCGCAACGATCCACGAACTGAGGCGTCGACTTGATCTTGCAGGCGGCCCTCCGGAGGTCGAGGCGACTCTTCGCTCGCTTCGTCGGCCTTCCTCTGCATCCTGACGATCATCTGGTCGACCACTTGGCTGCTGCTCTTGGCTCGCCGGCCGTCCACACGCCGCACGCGCTTCTCGTCCTTGAGCAGCTTCTCGTCCACCTCCTTGAACGTGCAGCCAACTAGCCGCTTGCTCGCCCTTCTGCACTCGCTCGTTGCCACTTCTGAGGCGACAGCAACAGCTTGAAGCGGGCGGCCACCGTTCTCGATGCCCCCTTCCAACCGGCAAGGGCACACAGGCCGGTGGGTTCCGCCGACACGTCGAATTCGATCGACAGCCTGACCGCCTCTTTCGCTTCCCGCAATCGTCCGCGTTCACAGGTACGCGCACTCGCCCAACGCCCACTTCCACTCGCTGACCGACCATCCGAACGAAGACCGCTGCCTCCTCAAGGAGCAGCCTTTATTCCTCTTCCTGGTCGCTCTCGTCCGTCGAGTGACGCGACTCGAACTCCTCCTTTGCCTCGCGCAGCTCCAGGAGTTCCTCCTCCACTTGCAGGCGCTCGTGCTTCAGAGCGAGTGCCACCGCGTGCTCGAAGTCGACCGGATCGTCCCGCTTGACCTCCAGACGTAGACGGGCGTCGAGACCGCGAAGGAACGACGAGAGCAGAAGGTGGGCGCGCACTCCCTCCACTTCTCCATCTGCCGCCACCTCCGCAACGGACAGCACGCGATCGGAAAAGGCGGAAACTCCCTCGCCTTCGGCCATCCGAATCCTCGACAACTCGTGCTCGGCGGCTCGCTTCACGTCCTCTCCTCCGAACTTCTTCTTCAGCACCATCACCGCCTCCTCGTAGTTGGTCGCCTCGCGATCAACAGCCTCCCTTGCGAGTCCCGAAAGGAGGAATCGCAGCCGGGCGTACTTCAAGCCATCCGTCAGCTTCGGCTCCAGATCGAAGTGATCTTCCAGCCGGCTGTGCCAGCGGCTGAAAAGCGCACCGCCGACTCCACTGAAGGGCGGGAGGGCACTCCATTCGGCCTCCCAACTACCGACCTCCGCCGATTCTTCCGCCCAACTCTCCGCCTCGCTCTTCGATCTTCCAGGCCGATCGCCTTCCTCGCCGGTCATCTCGTCGACGTGGCCGTTCATCACAAAGAGGGGAGAGGGAGGGTTGGAACAGCACCCGACCGGCACGATTAATCGGCCGTCAGTGTCGGGGCTGGAGGGAGGGGAGAGTTGGTAACAGAACGCACCAGCACGATGAAATCGGCTGTCGGTGTGCGCTCTGGAGGGGGAAGGACGGACAGGAGGAAAGGACGAGCAAAACCACACCGGACAAGTAACAGACCGTTCGAGCAGGCAAGGAGACCTCGAGTTGCGCGACGCCGACCGCCCGTCGTTCCGCGGCCACTTCCGAATGGCCCGTCCTCGCGTCATCCGCCCGTCCGTTCATCCTGACGCGTCCGCCAACTTCCGGTCGTCCGCACATCCATTTGGCCGTCCATTAGCGCCCCGCCCAGCCGGCCGCGAGTCCATTCCGCCGGCCGCCCACGGGCGATCGCTGATCGGCGGCTTCGTTCGCGGATCCATTAGCCGCCGCCGCCGCCGCAAAGTGCATTCCGCAGCACGATCGGAGCACGACTGACACACAAATCGCGCACAACTCACCTTCTCGGCGGTTCATCGACCGTATTCGCCTTGCTCGACGAGTTCCGGCGGAGGGCGTTGGGAGAGAAATGCACGCAGCAAGGATTAGAAGTGGAGGCACGAGCGGAGAGCCGGTACACGGGCAACAAGACACGAGGAATTGCGCATCTTGACCTTCTTGCACCGCCTGGTCGCTCGCAGAGAACCTCCATCACGTCCACGAAATCCCGCTCTTCGCCCGCTCGACTGACAGCAAGTTGTAGGACACGCAAGACGAAGAGTGGGAGAATTTCACTCTCGCTGCCGCCCAGCCACTTGCTGCTCATGATCGAGACGGGAAAAAGTGGAGAACGCAGAAAACCCGAACGCAAATCGCTTCACGCGCCTCCCGACGCCCGCGCAGAACCGAATCGTCACGCGGCCGGTTCTCGAGCGCGATCCCCGCTTTCACATCCCGGCGGACTCGCGGCCATCCAAGGAGACACGCACGCAACCCATCCGCGCCCAAAGCAAGCCGCCCATCACACGCGAACACTGAAGGTCAATCTCCCGGCTTTCGGCACCATTGCGGGCGCGAAGGATCGGCCCGGGAGGGCACGATCCTCGCCCGTCGCCCCACACGCAGCGGGGATTCTCGGCCTTGCTCTGGGGACAACGAATGCCGAAGGCGAATGGGCTTACGACGCGTTTATTGAGAGGACGAGCACGTACACGAAGTGGGGAGCAAAGGGGGAACGATCACAAGACCGCGGCGGCCCGCCGGCCGCCGCTGCTGGTCGCTTCCGCTGGATGGAAGTCCTCGTCGCCGCTCGTCGGCGGGCTTTTGTACGGCGGGCTCGGGGGCCGATGGGCGGTGCTCGGGGCGGGCGGGCGAGAGACGGCCGGCCGCCGGGCCACGTGGGCCCGACGACCCAACGCCGGTGTGCTCCAGTAAGCTGACAGATGCCTGCCGGGCTCACAGTTGATCTAACCACCGTATCTGAATCAAAACTTTCCACGATTAAACAACAAATCAAGAAAGGGAATATTTCTTGACGAACAAGCATTGGGGACAATAAAAGCGATCAGAATGGTTGAAAATACTCTGGATGTTGAACGAAGCGATATTGGCCGCCCGCTTAGGCCACCACCTCTTTGATGACCTTCTCGAACTTGCTGAGATGCGCCTTGTTTTCGAATTTGCACAGAAATTTGACCGCCTCGTAGCCCCGATCCTTGGAGGTGTCCTGCAAACGAAAGGAGTGATCGGAAGGCGGAAGGAAACACTTACTAGACAGCACCAAGTCAACACGCACTCGTTCTGATACTTCACGAGTTCGATGCCCTTTTTGACAACGAACTCGGCAACCTTCGGCTTTCGCTTGCTCGCGCGATGCATGACGCCGTAGGTGGTGCTGAGGTCGAGGTTCTTGATGAGCTTCATGCGGCCGGCGCCTCGGTAAGGCGTGTCGCCCTCGGCAATGCACTGCCCTGCAATCCACTCACAACCAATGAAAAGAACGAAGATAGATCGTAGGACATACACAGCTCGACCTGCTCGTCGAAGAGCACCCTTTCGTCCTCGTTGATCGTTGTGCGCAGGGTCGTGTTGGGGGACGAGGCAATCGGCGAGAGAACGGGTGCCTTGTTCTCTTTTGCTTCTTCGTCATGGACACGCGGAGTCGGCTGGGACGCCGGCGGGTGGCGGACGTCCGGCGACTTTAATTGCTGACCAAGCGGCTGCAGTTGCCGGACGGGTGGCTTGATCCCTGCCTTGAACATCGCGGTGACGCTGTTGTCGTACTGCTGAAAAGAAATTTCCTTTCCATCGTTCGAGTGTTTTCTCTTGCCTGCTGCGAGTAGGTGAGCTCGGTGTTGTTGTCCATCGTCTTGACGTGCGATTGGAACGGCTTGTGCGCCGTCGTGATCGGCGGGACGGCCGTGCAGAGCGCCGGAAGGCGTAGCGTCGATTGGGTGGCCGGGCATTCTGAAGAATTTCGTTTATTGCAGTGCTAATTGCGCGACTGCTCACCATGATTCGGGTGATGCACTCCGCTGTTGGCCGTACGGGTCTCGCTGCGTTTCGATGCGACCAACTTGAGCGGGCTGTTCGCATCCTTCTTGCTGGGCGCCTCCACGCTCTCCGCAGCGCTCTCGTAGTTGCTGTTCTCGTCGGATGGTAGCGGGCTGCGGGCCGTCTTACTCGAACTGAAACTCTGGAACGATCAAACAAACGCACTTTCTGTCGTCCCTACCGGTCCGGCAATTGGTCCAGAATGTTGTCGTAGTAGAAGGAATCCTCGTCGCTCGTCTCCGACACGTTTCCGCCATCGTCCGGCTGATACGTCCGCCTACAATTGAAGGACAAAAGTCACATAAAGAAAGAAACAGAACTCACAGGTAGTGCTGACGGCGTTCGATCTTCGCGCAGATAATTTGGTCGGGACGTACGGAGGCGTCCTTCAGCTCCTCGGTCTTGATTCCCTTCTCGTCCTTTTGCTCCTTCTCGGTTGCCTCTTCATTATTCTTTTCGTCCTCCCGGTCGTCCTTTGACTCATCCAGTAGGCTTTCGTCCGAGTCCACGTGTTCATCGTCGGTGTCACCGGTCGCGTCGCGGGCAATTGTGCCCGAAGCGGTAAGGTACGAGTTCTTGGGCGGTAGGTTAGCGACTCGCTGCGGACCCACGTTCGGCTGGTGAGGCGGCGAGAAGCGCGCCTCGTCGTTGCCCTTCAAACCGCCTTGCGGAGGGGGCGCTGCGACGTCCAGCGTCTTCGACGAGGACTGGCGATCAGCCGGCGGCCTCTGGAGGTTGCGCACCATTTCCGTGAGAACACGCACTTCGTTGCGGAGGCAAAGCTAATAGAAGTCGAGAAAGCGATGGGAAAGAGGCGAGAATTCGCGCGACTTACGAACTGCTCACAAGGGATGCGTCTCAGTTGTCCCCGTCGGATTTTGACGAGATATAGCTCATTCGACGCGCCTTGGCGAGCTGATTCCGGACGTACTAATTTTGCAACCTATAACGGCAGTTTGGCCGAGATATCGGCCGCCAAAGTTTGCACTGTTCCAGTGGTTTCCCGTTGTTTTCGGGGCCCAGGTTTGCATGAAAAGAAAGAACCCGCCCCTTCCTTCCACCGTTGTGTCGGAGTGGCGCAGTGGCGAAGTCGAGTGCCTTGCACTGCTGATCGATTTTTTGCGTTTTGCGATACGATACGATTATCTCGTTGATAGCTTTGTTTTGATCTTTGTTTTTGGCGTCAAACAATGCAGTTTGACGAAAGAAATCGATTGACACCAAAATCTCGCAGTCGAAATTTTCGCACAAAGTCGATGACCAACCCCTTTTGGTCTCGCATTTGAAGGTTTGTAGGGACAGTTTGGAGCTGTAGACAAACTCTAATTAAGCGGGCTTTTTGGCACGGATCTCCTTTTTGGTGCTAGAAACTCCATTTCTAAAGGAGCGCCCAAAAAGAATTGCTAGCAGTGGGATTATCGACGGTCCAATGCGACGACTCCAGCTTCGGGTCTCCAAAAGGTGGATGCCGACAAACAGCTCTTTTGCAACCTTGTGTGTTATTTTTTCAAATGAACAGTTAAATACAAGCCCCAGACACACAATGTCGCCCAAAATTTGTCTGATTTCCCAACGACATTTCCTTCGACCAAAGGCGGGACCCCTGTGGCCGCTGGACTGGCAGCTCGCGGCCGATATCTCGGCCAAACTGCCGTTATAGGTTGCAAAATTAGTACGTCCGGAATCAGCTCGCCAAGGCGCGTCGAATGAGCTATATCTCGTCAAAATCCGACGGGGACAACTGAGACGCATCCCTTGTCAGAGTTGCTCTCAATAGACGCCGCAATGCGCGACTCCAACGCGTGCATCTGCTTGCCCAGCGTGTGTATGGCATCCGCCATTTCAAGTGGCTCTTCGATGTGGAGAAGAAACTGAACAGAGCATTAGATTTTGTTGACGATTTTATCGATAAGTAGCGCGCGAACGGCTCGAACGCAAGCGGAAAGGCAGAGGAAAACGACGCACATCGGGTTTGATGAGGAACGAGTGGAGTGAGGGGCGGAAGAGACGCCATTCCTGACCGGAGGAAACGGGCCAAAGCAAGCAGCAAGTAGAGTTTATTCGGATTTACGAGGAGAAATCGCGGGTGAGCCTTCAGCCTTCGATACGCGTCGTCGCGGCCGTGAACGGGCCGCTGAGAAGCGTGTGGTTCGAAGGATGTGGGGTGAAGGACTGAAGAAAAGGGAGAAGAAAGGCGCCTTTTGTACGGGGAACGGCCGGCGGGCGGAACGACGGAAGAAGCGGCCGGCCTCGCGGCCGTCCGCTCGCTTTGTCCGCGGAATCTCGCGGTCACTCCCGGCGGGCAAAAGATGAGTAGAGCTAGGAGAGAAGAGAGTGCAGAAGTAACTACGGAGGAGTGATTACTGGAGGAGTGGGAGGAGTGGAAGTGACTACAGAAACGATTACATAGATGGGTTGGCTACTACTCGTGGCGGTAAAACCGCGTGGGACAAAACCCGCCACGACTACACTACAGGGAGAAGTGGGATTGAATTAACAGAGGAAGGATCTTCAGGCGCACCGCAGGCTGTCGTCGACTCGCCGCAGTCGATTCGCTTCGATCTGTTTGAGGCCGTAGTCGGGCGGCTCTTCCTTGATGCTCGTACGGTAAGATGCCGCACTGTCGATCGGAAGCGGGCGGGGAAGTCGATGGCCACGACGAGACACTTCTTCCGCTTCACAGTGAGCAGAGGCCAAGGCGGAATCGCGTTTGTTGCGGCAGTCCTCGGCCTTTCGGATCACCACTCGCGTTCGTTTGAGCGGCACTCGTTCTCCTTTCGGTTTCCTCGCGATCGGGCGGCCGCAAGTGTTCCGCTCGTCAGTTAAAGGCGACGCGGAAGCGAGCGAATGCTTCGAGTGGACGCGGAAAGGCGAGACGAGGGCGTTAGCATCCGAGACCGGCTTCTGGACGAGCGGTTCGTTCGGTGGGAGCCGACATTCGCCGTCCGGAGGCTTCTGATGGAGAAGGCCGGGAATTGTGCCGTTGGTTGCCGACTGGGAGTGGCCGATGGGTTTTAAACGGACGTGCGGAGAGACCGTCCGCCGGACCGGCTTGTGGTTGAAGGTGGACGTCAATTGACCGAAAGGTTTTGATCGAACGCCCTGGATGATCTGCTCGGAAGTGCGCGAAGTAAGCCGGCTTCCGAATTTGCAGCCGTTCGTTTTCAACTGCTGCCAGAAGTTGGAAGGACGGCCAGTGGACGAATCGACCGAGCAGTTGCGTGCTCCTTGCGGCTTCTCGCGACGTTGGTCTTTGGTTTCTTCGGCCGAATCCTCGGTCGACCCTCCCGGCGGGGGCGAGAAGCAGGCGGCGGAACGGCGCGGAGGATCGGGTGGGACGGGAGAAGCACCGCAAGCGAGCAGATCGTCGACGGAAAGAACGAGCTCGTGACCGCGTGGAATGATCGCCGCGTGTGGTCGCCGCTCGCCTGCGTGGAGCAACGGGACGGCGGCGGGCGAATTGACCGTTTCGGACTGAGAATCGCCCGAAGGACTGATAATCGGAGTGGTCGGTTGCGCGAGGGCCGACTCGTTCGTAGTCGCCAAGTGAGGCGCGGGGGAAAGCGACGGAAGCGAGAGAACGGCGAGCGGTTGGTTGATGGCGATGCGAACGACTGCCTCGACGGCTGTCGGTTCAGCGCTTTCGACGATCGAACGCGCAACAACCGGCATTGCCGGCGTCTTTCGCTTGGACTCAATCAGCGTTCCGGCGGACGCCGCGCATTTGCCGGCCGAGAGCCAAAGGAACGAGGCTTTGAAATCCAGCTCATTCAGCGGGTCGGCGTTGCCGCGGTGATTGTGTGTGCGTGCTCTTTCCATCGCCATGTGCAGGAGCGTCAGATGGGAGTGTTCGATCTGAAGGATGGAGTTCAAGTCGATTTGTTTCGTGCCCAATTCGCGGCAATCCCACTGGAAGTCCCATTCGTTGAGGAACGAGGTCCAATCCTCGATCAAGTCGGCGTTGTAGTCCACTCGCAGGATGGAATGCCACTCATCGCCGAGTTGTTTGAGAGTGGCGACGACGAACGTGATCCGCTCGTTCCATCGCCGTTTCCATTCGAAAGCCGAAACGGCGGCGAAATAGCGGTCCGCCGGCGGGTGGCGGGCGTCGGGAATGTGGGCGTGGGCGCTAATGGACTCGAGCGAACGGATGTGCGGCGTGCATTCCGCGGAAAGTGCTTTCAGGCGGACTTTGATGTTCGAAATGCGATCGGCGATGACGGCCGACTGCATCTTGTGATGGAACTCGATCATCGATGGCGCATGCGAATGTCCGAGGGCGATCAGAAGGGCACGGGCGGCGGGACGGACCACATCGAAACGAGGTGAGCGGCCCGGTGATGGGAGCCGCGAAGTCGGAGACTCGAGAAGCCGGCGGAAGAATGCAGGCGGTCCGTTGATCGTCGACGCAACGATCACGTGCACTGACCGGGTGTTCCGTTTCTCTCGCGCCTCCCTTTTCGCCTCCTCTGTGAGGTGCGCCGAAGGGAACGCTCAAGAACGTACTGAGCGGATACACGGATCGAGGAGGGGAGAGAATGCGAAGACGACCAGTAGAGGTCGGAGACGTGGGCGAATCGAACTCTCTTCACCAATTTGACCGGAGGAAACGGGCCAAAGCAAGCAGCAAGTAGAGTTTATTCGGATTTACGAGGAGAAATCGCGGGTGAGCCTTCAGCCTTCGATACGCGTCGTCGCGGCCGTGAACGGGCCGCTGAGAAGCGTGTGGTTCGAAGGATGTGGGGTGAAGGACTGAAGAAAAGGGAGAAGAAAGGCGCCTTTTGTACGGGGAACGGCCGGCGGGCGGAACGACGGAAGAAGCGGCCGGCCTCGCGGCCGTCCGCTCGCTTTGTCCGCGGAATCTCGCGGTCAATTCCAACCGAACTCGTTGGTTTAAGATCACAGAAAGCGCCTTTTAACCCGCCCTATGTTTAGTTTCGCAAAAACTCGCAAAAGTCGCTCATCCCCACGAATGATGAGACGGCCGTAGTCGAACGGAGCAAGCGCGGAACATCACCGTAAACATCGAGCAGATGCCCCTTGCGTGGTTACTGCATTTTCAAACTCGGTTTCGGCCATTCAAAGCAAGAAAAATCCCAAAAGTCGGCGAAAGAACCCGCAGAAAAGAGTTGAATGCGTCGGGAAAGGCTGACGGCCGCTTTCTTCGCTCAAATGCGCAAGAAGGGAGTGCCAAAGTACAAGATTGCTTGAGAATGGGAATGCCAATGGTAGCCGAGACCGCTGTGTGCCGTCTTTGACACTGGACAGAAACAACGAGGACGGTCTATTGTTCGTTTGTGCAGGGAGTTGCGGCCACTTTTGCTCGAGACGCTACGGGCGGAAGGCGCAGAGAAAGATGAATGAAATCGGGAAGAAACGCTTGCAGTGGAATGAAAGAGAACGCATATATTGAATATAAACCAGAGATTACGGCGCTCAAGTCGCCTGCCTCTGCCGCCCGGTGAAATCCTGTTGTAGTGGAGATTGCTAGTTAATCAAATAAAAGGGGAGCGGGTAGCGTCAACAAGAGGCATTTAATTGTTGAAATTCTGGCTCTTAAACTAACGTTTAGTCCCCCTTTTTTTGTTGAAAGCGTGAAAACAAGGAATGCGTTCACGAGCGCTGACCGCTGCTTTCTGTTTACTGCATTTAGAATTCGTGCGGCTTTTGTTACAGCCAAAGACGGTTATAATAGAAGACGAAAACAAAACGGCACTCTCATTTCTCTTTTTTTGGTCTGCGTTGTTCGCCGCATTTGGGGGCGGAAAGGCGGAGTCAAGATTTTGCAATCGGCCGGTCGGTCCGCTTTCCCGCCGCCGCCGCCGCCGTCGCTGCTCGCCGATGGGCTGCCGCCTCATTCGGTGGACGGCCGCCCCGCCGCTTTTCTCCGATTGCCATTTGTCTCTTCGTTTTCCGTTCGACCGCTGAAGGCGATCGTCGGCCTTCTTTTTCGTTTGCGTGTTTGTGATCGCTTTTCGTCGTATTTGGCGGACGGTCATTAACGAGCGGGAGTCGAGAGTAGATCCATTTTTCCGCTGTCTTGGCAGTCGGCGCCTGATGATCGGCTGTTCAAATGAACGCGTTCCTGGAATCCACCAATTCGTTTGAGCCTTTGATCGCTTCGTTATGCGCGCTCATTTCTGCTCCCTTTTGTTCTCACTCGTGTGCTCGCGTGTTTGTGGAGTCGCATATGCGTGCTCCCCGTCGGAATTTACTCCATTTTGTAGGGTTGCAGCCCGAACATTCGATCGAATAACTTTGCCGCTGACAAACTTCCCGCCGCCGCCGCTCGCCGGATCCCAGCCACCCGCCGTCCCCGCAGTCATCGAGTTTCCGATGGCATTAATCTTTGCGCCCGTCTACTCGCCGCTGATCTCCACGCTGCTCGCGCACATCGGTCACAAGCCGCCGTCGCTCCCGCCGCTCCAACTGCCGCCCGTCCAACCGCCATCGCCGCCCACCGAAGGCCTTGCGGATGTCTTAATGCCGGCTTTCAATAACCAAACGGCCCTCCCGATTCGCATCAAGATCCTCGTGGAGGGCCTGCTGGACCAGCGCCTGAACAACTCGGCGGCCGAGCGTGCGGCCGTCTGCAGCGTGCTGCACGTGTCGAAGTGGAGCGAAGCGGACCTTCGCCGCGGTTTCGTGCACGTGGACCCGCTGACCGGCCGCGCGCCCACTTCGATTCGCATGATCGGCGTGACGGTGGAATTGACCATTCTTCGTTCCATCGGCATGATGCTCCCGCCGCTGCATTTCTTTGCCGGCTCTCTGTGGTACTCGCTGATCTCGACGGTGAGGGGCGCCGAGTCGTCGTTCTTCACGCGCACCGCTGTCCCACTCGCTGATGTTCCCGCACAATCAGCAGCCAAATGGAGCGATGAGTGAGTGGGCGCGGAGGAGTGCTTGAAGCTCTTCTAGTTTCTTTGCAGATCACGGCTACTCCACCACTTCCGCGTTGAATCCGCCCGCAAACAACACGCCCGTTTCGACGCCGCCGTCCGGTCGGCCGTTCAGCGGCCCGCTCATTTCGACCGCCGCCGCGCAGGAAAAGCCGGTCGTCGTCAAAGCGAAAACGGATCCCGCAAAGGCGACCAAACGCGTCATGTGCCCCATCTGTGAGAGATCGTTCTGCGACAAAAGCGGCCTAAAGATTTGGACTCGCGTGCGCCCACTTCATTGTACCGCCCGCTCTTGCAGATCCACCATTCGGCCGTGCACGCCAAAGACCAACACACGTGCATAGTGCCGGGCTGCTCGCGCACGTTCTCGTCTCGTCGTTCGCGGTGTGCCGGCCGAAGAACCGAAGAAAATGAACGCCTCTTTTTCCAGCAACCGTCATTCCAGCAACGCCAACCTGCACCACCGCAACGGACTGCAGACCGTTGGGCAGGTACTTGCCGAACTCGTGCCCAGATGCCGCGAGCGCATCTCGGGCGGCCGGAAGTACCTTTTGCCTACCGTCACTGCCACGTCCAGCGCCGCCTCTTTCCAATCCTCCGACGTTTCGTCGTCGTCGGCCTTGTGTTCTTCGAAGACGAACATTCGTAAGTTCTATCCGCTTTTTTCCGCTCAATTTGTCGCCTCTGTTAAGAGCGCACTTCCGAAACGGACGAGGGCAGCACGTGAGTTCCTTTGGTGCTCCTATTTTCCATTCATCCCGTTCGTCAGCTCCGTTTCATCCCAAAAGCAAACGTAAGCCGCCGATCAGGACGTTGAAGTGGACGTGGAGTCGACGGTCGATCTTGAGGGCCACGAGACGAGGTGATCCCTTTGCTCTTTATTCTTTTTCCTCGTTGTTACTCACTCATTTTTCTCCTCTCCACTCAGCCACTCATATTTTGGACTTCTTCGCTCATCTATCGAACTGACCGCCTTGTTTTGATCCCAACGTCGCTCTATTGCCCTCCCGCTTGCTTCTCATTTTTGCCGGCTTTCTCTTGCTCGTTCGTTCGCACCGGGCGCGCGACCGCCCAGTCATAATCAAAACTGATCACTGTTGTGCGCATCTGTTTATAACTACTCTGTTATGCCTTTACTCTTCTATCCGATTACCTTAGATTTGTTTGTTTAAAGATTTAATTCCAAGTAATAAACCGACCTTTATTTCGAGAAGCGGAAATGCAAATGAGTGCGGGAAGGAGACGTGCGAGCAATTGTCTCAACCAAGCGACTTCTTCGTGCTTCCCTGCTCACAGCCGGCAAGCAAACAAGTGGGCGAGTGAACGGACGCGAAGGCGAGTGAGTGAACAAAGCGGCCCGCCGGACATACGCGAAAAATCTCGCAGGAGGAGCGAGCGGAAGCGGCGGCCAATCGAAATTGATGATCTTCTCGAACTGTCTGGGCGCCTCGGCCAGCCGGTAGATGCGGGTCCGCTCCGCCTGCCGCTTTGTTTTGGCGCCGTTTGTAAACAACTTCGTTTCGGTTATTCAAATTCACGTCAAACGGGTGAGCGGCCGGTGAAATCGTTTCACTCACTCCGCTCTGAGCAGTCCGGCGGCCGACTGATCGACGGAAGATGGAAAATGGACTCGTCGCACACGCTCAACATTGCCAATCGCACCCCATTAATTCCGGTGCATTCGAAGATGGCAAGTAAACCAGGGCCCATTTGCGCGTGATCCGACTGCCAATCGACGTGTCTGACCGTCAGCTCGATAGCCAGAAACAAGAAACAAGCCATACGTGCACGTTCATTCGCCCCTAAAACGGCCAGTTTGAATCAGTTGTTTGATTCGATTTGTTTCCGTTGACTCGCTTCCGGTCTACGCGTGGAGTGGTCAAAGGATCGCAAAAGCTTTGCTGGATCACCGGAAAGCTTAGTTAGGATGAGAAGCAAGATGTACCTTTCGCCTGTCTCAGCGATAGATAGCTACTTGCCGCTTTGGTTTGCACAAGCTTTCTCACAGCACGGGCTGGCCAGAGATGAATGCTGACGTGAAAGAGTTGACGGGAAGCTTTGGGTTTTTCTGCTTTTTTGATGCAGCCACGCGACTGCAGCCATTTGGATTACACTCCTCGAGCTCTACCTATTCGACCACCATTCCAATGCACAGCGTACATGTGCAATCAAACGTGAAAGCTTGCTGAATAGCGTTCAAAATCCACAATAAGAACACTCGCCATTCGGTCTTCCATCGGTGTTTGTTGAAATGAGCCCTGCACGCCGGGTTCATTGAAATCAGTGACTCCAGCAACACGAAATGGCCCAAGAAAATCCGCATTCAAACCGACTAGCCAGTTAAAGGAAAGAAAGCAGAGCCAGTAATCACCGCTTACTTTTGATTCGGAAGTAGCAGCCATCTGCTTCGACCGTTTCGTGCATTTGACTCTCGAAGTCAAGTTGAGCGCCCGCAAGGATCGAGGTTTTTTCGCTCGCCCGTCCACTCACTCCACCGCTCGCAGCGAGTGTGTAACTCAGGCGACATTCACTCATTCAAGTTAACCGCCCGCATCCACCGCAAGAAGGCGGATCGAAGTGAGTCGCTTCGGACTGAAATCGTCGGCCACTCGCTTCGTTTGCACTGAGTGATGCACGTGCAAGTGGATTTCCGTCCCGTGTTCGTCAACAATCGGAAAGCAACAGTTGAGTGATGTCGCTGCTGATCACTCCACACCAGAAACAATAAACAGCACAGAACTCGCTTGCATTCTCCTTCAGTCTACCAAAGCAGAAGCGATTTGACGACATGTGCGTTTTGCTGGAAGCTTCCTGTCGGCTGAGAGCGGGTATATGCCCACAAGCGGAAAGCTCTCGTGTTGATCAATCGTGAGGCTTTTTGGAGCATTCCAGTTGAAATTGCGTTTGCTTGCCACATCGATCGACTCGCTATGTGATCAAGCTTTCCGAGGGGAAGCTTTCGTCGTCAATAAATCGGCCTGCAGTAGAGAGGAAAAATAAGAGGCGAGAGCACGTTCCACGTTTATCCAAGCTTTCGAATCGCAGGCGGGAGTTGCGGTAATCGGGCGGCAGAATGAGAGGAAGCAATCGAACGGACGGCCACTTGCTGGACGTCGCCCACCGTGCACCCGCAAGAACTGAGCAGACAAATGAAATACGCTTTCTTTGACTACATATTTTCAACCTTCTGAACGACGGCCAACTGGAGGTGCCGAGCGCTGGGAGAGAGAATGGAAAACGCGAACACTGAAGATGGAAGACCGTAATGCGGATGCCCACGGGCACAACCGAGTGGACGGTGGTAGACGGATTCTAGCGGTTATATGACTTGCAGTCACTAAAGAAGGATTGGACGAAAGGTAGAACTAATTTTCAGTCTCGAGAGGCTGTCGGTGGTGTGAAAGAAAAGGGACGAGTAAGGTGAGGCGATGCGCCCGACACGGAAGTGTTCGCCGCCGGCCGTTCACGAGCACCCCAAGCTCGCCACCACGCCGGCCGCCGAGCACGACAAACACAAAAAGCAGCCGCCGCACAGCGAATGGCCTTCCGAGTGCCCAAGCTTTCAGACCTCCTTTCTTTCGTCTGTATTTTTCGAACAATCTCTACAATTCACCCTCGTGCTTGTCCCCCACCTACTTGTACGCCTCGCTCTGTGGACGGCACGACCGTTGCGTGTATGTATTCCGTCGAATGAACACTTCTAATTCGAGGAAAGCGATCGGTTTTATTGCGGTGAATACTCTCGTACAGGCGAAACATAAACACGGGCGTTGGACCTAAGGAAGGATTAATCGAGATAGAAGAGAGGACAGCGGGAAGAAGAGGCAGGGAACAATGGAGAACCGAAGGCGGATTGGGCGGACGGGCGAAGATCAACAGAACTCCTTTTTTCGCGCCTTCATCGTCGTGAGGATTTCGGGCATCTCTCGGCGGAAGTCAACGAGCGCCCGTTCGCCCTTCGCGGTCCGCTCGTCCATCTCGTGCAGGTTCAGCCTCAATGTTGCGAGGTCCCGTTGGCCGCCGGGCGTGTGGTCCGATTGCTGTCCGGACATCGCAGTGAAGGTCTGAAAACGGAGGACGAATCAAGCCAAAACAAAGAAGAAGTGAACAAATCGTTGAGCGGATTGATGAATTTCGAGCGAATTCCCGCCGATCGCCCGTTGGACGTTGCGAAAAGCGGTGAAAATGAAAGATCGCAGATGGCTGGTCAAAATCTTGTGGAATTTACATGGCCGCAGTGCGAAAGAAGTGGAAATGAAAGGACGGGGCAGTGGAAACGAAGACGGCGACAAGTGCTCAACGACGAGAAATGAATACTCAAGCAAGCGCAACTATTGATTTCCCGGCTTGGTCGTTGACGGTCTGCAGCCACTTTTGCTCATTCCCGTCCACTTTCAGCCACTCGCCCGCTCGCCGTCTGCCGGTGCCCAAAGAGCGGTCGGGCGATCGGGGGGGACGAGTGGGCGGAAAGGGCGGTGTTCGACTATCCGGCGAGCTCCGCCCGACCGAGAACTTCCACCAACAACGTCTACTTGCCTTGCTTTTTTCCTTCTATGAAACTGATTGTTTTGGTTCTTTCCGCGTTCTCTCAGGCTTCCGAGACGCTAACCGACAGAAAGCTTTAATGGAATCGAGTGAAAAAAGCGGCGAACGAGAAACCTCAACGATTATTATCCATTCCGTCCTTCTTTTCGGAAGGAAATCCAGCATTCGGAACGCAGTCACCACTCTTTCGTCGAACTAGTCAGTCGACGCAAAGGAGAAAAAAGCAGTAGAGAAGTTCCATTGAACTCGATTGTCACTGCGTTGCCGTCCGCACCAACTCGGCAACACGCCGCTGCACGAATCGGAGAAGAGGCGACCGGCCACGAACAATTCGCTCCTCCTCCTGCCCGCCCCTCACTATCTCAAGACAACGAAAGCTTGCCGCCGTCTGCGTCTTCCTCTCGACGTCCAACGAGCATTTACTTCGGCAAGCTAGAATTGACGAAAATGGATGCGTCAAATAAAAGAAATCACTCTGAAAGCTTCACGAACTAAAAACGGTTGGACGGAACGGCCACTAAGCTTTCCTTTGTTTGGCATCCTCTCGCGGTCACAACCAGCTAGCCAATGGTAGAAATGAATGAATGAAACTCGAATCTAACGCAATCTCGTTGTGATCGCCTCCGCGCTGTGATGAAATCGATCCGCTAGCGCTCCAAGGACGAACGAGACAGCGGTCGCGTCAAAAAAGGCGAAAGCTTGCCGACCGTTGCGCCAAGCATTCCTTGACTACTCGACATTCCAAACGTACTCCGCGGAACAATCAGTTGGAAAGTAAATGAAAACGAGGACATTCGTACAAATGTTTGCGAAAGAAAGCGGTTCATTCGAACCGTTCAAATTACCAGCGTTCCACCCTCCACTCACAACTGCCCGCCAGCTCTTTACTCCGTGCCGTCTAACATGCTCGAATCTCTGCGGAGAGCACCGCTTCCGTCTGTGATCCTTATTAGTCTCGAATTTTATCGCTTTTGTCGTGCATTCTCCGGTCGTTTCATTTCTTACCACTCGCAGCCGGCGTTCAACTGACGAATTCTTGAAGAGAAGCCGTGATTCACTCGCACGTGCGGCGAGACAGTGGATTCGATCACTGTGTTCTGCTTTTATGAATGCGCGTCTTCTGAGTGCACGATCAACGGCCGTGCCATCGGAATCTTACGCGTTCTCGCTTTAGAGGCGAGTGGACGTCGAATGGAGACTGCGAGCGAACGCGGCAATCGTTTCGTTTGTCAAGCAGTCCGCCCTGTTGGCTGTTCGTCTATTCGACTGCGGAAGGACGGAGAATCGAGGAGTGAATTCGGTTGAGCAAGCAGCTTCTCATCCTTTTAATTCGACGTCCTGCTGCTCGTTCCGGCCCTTCGACGCGTTGAGTCACGCCGTCTCGACATTCAATTCCGTAGTTCAGTTGCATCTGCTGCCCTTACGGCTTGTGTCGTCCGATTCTGTCGTCGTAGACAGCCGCGGACGAACAACGACAGCGCTGTCCTTCTTCTGTCGTGTTCGTTTTGTTTGCCGACGGCCCGTGTGTTGGCCTCTCGGGCAATTCCTTCCGCTTGTGGTGCTTTCTAACGGTTCTCTGCTAGTTTTCCGCCGTCCTCGGCCGCAATGCTCGACCCAAAACACTGGACAGACAGCGAGGCGAGTGGCTGAACAGGCGCATAGGGTCTAAAGCAAGCGAGGACCCAACTGCAACAGAAATAGAAAACATCCGCTCACTGTTCTTTGATCCAATCGCCAGCTTCCGTTGATGCGCCGACGGGACCCTCCGGCTGTCTCCTCACACTTGACAGACGAATTGGTGCAATCCGTTCAATTTGATGCAGTCGAGTGAACGAGATCTTGCCGTGAATGGATGCTTCTGCTCATGGAAGACGGTTCTGAAGCACCTGCTGTTGATCAGGAGCGAATATAACCACCACAAATGGAACCGCCGCAAAAGCGCGTTGTTGGTGGTCGAAAGCCCACCAGCAGATCGCATAGCGAGGAAGTTGCGGGCAAAAAGAATGACCGGTGAGAATTCAAATCATCTATCTACACAGAGAAAACAATCAACTTTTTCCTCCAAACACACCGTCTTGGAAGGGGGAAGAAAGCGAGGACCTCCTCTCGGCCGCCAGTCTCTATACGCCGACCAATCGACCGACCGCGGGGAACTCCAACGGCATACGGCATTCGGCGCACCGGCAGAATGACACTCCGATCACCTAGACGACGGGCGGTGCTCAAATTGCTTGCTTTCGGCGGATTCGAGTTTCCCCATCCACTTCTATCCGTCAGCTGATTGCAGCAGTGATGGGATGCTAGCAAAGAGAAAGCTTCTGTTCTTCGGTTAGTGGCCGGCTGACCACCTTCAGTCTGTCGAGCATTTGAAGTGACCCCTCTCACTCGTCGCATCCATCCCGTCACTTCAATTCAAGCTTTTCTTTAGGAAATGCTCGTTGGATGCCGGAAAGAATGCGAAAAGCATTCGCTGGATGGTGAGGCGGTAGAAGAAGCTAGTGTGTTCATTTGTGTTCTCATTGGGCTAATTGTCCGGCTGCATTGTCCAGTTCGCTTTCGGCTGGCAGGCGAACGTCGCCAGGGCGTTTCGAAAAGCCGCACCGGCTTCTTTCTCGTGTTCAGCAATTTAAACAGCCGTTCTAAAGAACGATCACAGTACTGGTTCTTTTTCCACTAAATGGGTTCTTTTTCCACCGTGGGGGTTTGGGCTCGACGTGGAAACGGTTGAAGAGGTTGGCGGCAATCAGGAATAGCTCCATTCGAGGCAGCTGTTCGCCCAAACTGAAGCATTTGCCCACGCCGAAAGGAACGAACTTCTTCACCGGCTTCAGTGGCCGTTCGCGGCCAGAAAGCGCTGTGGATCGAAGGTGGGCGGGTTGGGGAAGAGCTGAAAGAAGCCGTGAGCTCACGAATGGCTTCTTTGATCTCCTTCTTCGTCAAACAGAACGGCGGAGATCTGGGGAAAAGGTGCACGTTTTAGCGGGCAGTCGAAAGCCGCCCACCTCCACTTCTTTTGTGTTCGTGCGGAAGAGGTTCAGCGGCAGGAGGTTGCAGTCCGGTGTACAGGAGCTTCCGTCGCTGGACTCACGCAAATGATAGGTCGGCCTTTTGAATCGACCGCCCGCTGCCGATCTTCTCCGCCAACTCCCGCTCGACACGTCGCCCGACTTCCGGGTGGTTGAGAACGTCGTTGACGGAGAATGCCGAGCGTGTTCGGGGTCGTGTCCGAGCCGTCAATGAACAAGTCGAAGACCATCGCTCACAGGTGGTCTTTCCTGCAAACAAACCAGCGGGAAGAGACCTGAACGCCGTGCTCTCGCTTTCTTCCCGCAGCTAGTGGAAGAAAACGAAAACGAAGTCGTCCAGCTGATTCTCGTGGACGTCGCCCGCATCCAACCGCTGCTCGTGTTCGTCGATTTGTTGCTCGAAAAAAAAGCGGAGCTTTTTGCCCGTCGCCTTCCATTCGGCGTACCGCGAAGAAAAGAACGGGATATGTTTGATGCCTGCCAACACGTGAGAGCACTCTTCATTACTTGAAAGAACCGTTGACGTTGCAGGCGACGACGATCGCGGGGTCGAAGAAGCGCTCGCCCAGAAGAACCAGCAGTCGATTGTGCTCTAGGAAAGCGTTCCGGAACGAAGAAATGAGCAATAGATAGAGAAAATGAAGGAAAGAAGGAATTTTTGCAAAGCTTTCGCCGAACACCACGCGGCAAATCACACAGCCAACACACCGCTCGATCATTGCGAGCTGGTCGATGCTTTCGTCTGCTGACTGCTCGTCGCGCATTTCGGCGATCAACTTTTCGGTTTGGGCGAAGATCTTCTGCTGCGTGAGGTACCAGTTTAGAAATAGCACAGCAGAAACTACCGGAACGTCTGCAGCGTGGATCGCCGCTATTCGTACCACCGGTCGCCGTCAACCTCGAGGATGCCGAACGGCCAATTCTCAACAGTCGGCTCTGGGCGCCCAACGAGAAACGAAATGCAAGTTTCCGCCTGCTCCACCAACGTTTCGTGATCGTCGGGGTGTCGGCGAACACGACGGACGGCGTCTGGCCAATCCACACGGTAAAGACGGGGACGAAGCGCTGCCACCACCCGTCGAAACTCGCAGTCGCTCGCAAAGGAGTCTCAACGACCGCCGATGGAGGAATTGGCACGAATTTGAAGGAGGCGCGTGAGTTGGAGCGCGGGAGGTGATCCTCGTGTTGACAAAGAAGGAGTTTATTGACGGGAACAAAACGAACAACAAAGAAGAGAGGGGCGGACCGCCGGCTGGAGGGCCCGGGAGAAAACAGAAGGGATAGCGGCGGCCGAAGTCGGAAGCGGTCAGTCGGGAGTCGTGCGGGCGTCATGGACGGCGGGGGCGTGAAGAGCGGCTAGTTGACAAACGGCGGCTAGTAGAGGCTCTAAAAAACGAGCGGCGATTAATCCGAACGGCCAGCAATCAAAACGAACGTGAGCGTTCCGCCGGTGATGAAAATCTCGCCGCTCTTCTCGATTCCCATCGCGGCTGGGACGGCCATCGGATCGCAGATGTGCATTCCTGCAAACAAACGATGCATGCAGAACGAAGAGGAAACAACCCTTTAACGAGGAAGCTCGCGTTGCTGATGCCCCGCTCTTCGGCGACAAAGGCCTGCAGATCGGCGATGGTTGCGGCGTAGTCAAGTACGACCAAGTCCGTCTTCCACGCCTTCAGGATCGTCCATGAGGCACAGTCCTTGTCTTTTTTGATTGAGTAAGTGGAGACTTTGGGCAGCCCGTCGTCCACTTGAATTTTGAGCTGCTTGGCTCTGGCACGTAAGAGCGCGCCACTGCTCGCGACGACCGTTGACGACGCCGGCTTTTCGCTAATTTTTAGCTCCAAGACGGCGAACTGTGCGTCCCGCTCGGCGGCCGCCTCGTCCACGCGGCGCAACAGCGGGCGCAGGACGTCGGGAACGGCGTCGGCCGGCCACTCGCGATCCACGTGCCGCCAGTCGGACGCCGTGCCCCGCTCGACGATCGCTTCCAGCTGGGCGGCGAGGGCGGGCAGCAATTTCATGCGCAGCGTGCGCCCTTCCGCGGCTGGCAGCCCGTCGACGGCGGCCTCCAGACGGGCAGCCTCCTCGCGCAACCGGCCGGCCGCCTCCTGCAGCTGCCGCTCTTTGTCCAACTCGCGCTGCAACGCGCTCAGCATCTCCTCGTAGTCGTCGCGCAGGTTCTTGTGGTCCATTTTGAGGGACTGCAGCGCGCTCTTCGCCACGCTCAGGGGCTCCAGACGGCCGGACAACGCCTCCAACGCCTCCAAATCGGAGCTTATGGACTCCACTTGGTTCACGAAAACGTTCTAAAACGAAGAAGATTGCAAAAGGAACGGAAAGCTTTCAAATGTGTTGTGAATGATTGACGAAAGGAGGACCGAAGGACGTAATACGCAAGGAAATGGATTCGTTTAGTTTGGTCCTTGCTTCTAGACGCGGCAACACAGAACAGAAAGTCCCTCTGAACAAGGTTTTTCTTTGCAATTGGCTGCTTCCGTTACGTAAAGAGCAAAAAGGGTAAGTAGTCGAAAAAAGCAATCCCAGTGATCCCGCTTGTTCCCAGTGGACTCACCTGCAAAATGTCCCGATCGGCCTCCACCTGGGCGGCGCGTCGGCGAGTAGCGCGTTGGACGTTTTGGTGCAGCTGGCGTTCGTTCGCGTTCGGCCCGTGCAGATGAATCAGGCAGGTCGGGCAGCGTTTGCAGAGGACCAGCGTGTGACGGCGCTTCGCGCCGTCCCCAGCTGGGGGGTGTCATTAGACTGGTGCGTATCGAATGCTTTTGTCGAGTTTGTTCGACAAACCGGATCTCGTCGCAATTGGAAAACGGGTAGTTTCGCTTCACAATCGTCTAGGTTCGATTGGAATTCGGTGAGTTGGCAGTATGAGAACAAAAACGCCCACCTATCAATACTCCATTTCACCTGTACGACCCCCAGAAACACTGATTCGAAAAGCAAAAGCCGTTTGCAAAAGCAGTTTTCGAGTACGACGATGCGAACAGCGCTGCCCGCCACCCCATACAACGCCCAACAGTATGTTCTAATGCAAAGCGCCAGAAAAAGTGAATGCTGGTAGCGACGATCGAAGAAACCCACTGCAAAACGGGATGCAGGATCTCTACAGAACGTATCATTACTCTTCGGCAACCGATTGTTTGAAGAATCAGAAACGGTGGAAAGATGGGCAACTACGTGGTCGACATTTCTGCCAAGTTTCAAAAGATTTCGTCCACTCACTTCCGAACCCGCCGGCTGTTTGCGCTATATCAAGGGGTTTGTTCGCGAGCGTCGCAGTGGCCATGTGGGCCGAAAACTACAACAAACTGCACACCACATGAAAGCCCGCATTCTGCCCTTTCGAATAAGCCCACGCACGTATTGTTACACGCAGCAACCGACGAGAACGGCGGAATTGAAATTCACTCGATTTTTCAAAACCGACATACGAATTGCTTTCCATGAGCCTGAGCTTCTGGCAACTCCGCCGAACACACACGCTAGCTTAAAAGATGCGCAAGACCATTTTCTAGATACGTTTTTTTTTGTTTGCCAAACAAAAGTTCGGGAGCCGAGAACGACGGGTTCGAGTGTGGACCTCTTCGATTTTCCGTCCGATCTTTTCGATATTGGGCGATCACAACTTTCTTTATCGACCTTTCCGGAAGAAGCAGTCAACTAATAAAATGTTCGTCGCGCCAAGGCGCATCTTTTTGTCCACAGGGCGGGTGATTTTCGCCGTGCGCGGAGAACGGTACGGCGTGGAACGTTGGCACGGAACGTTGAACGTGCCCGCCGGCGGTCGAAACGCACATTTTCGGATTTCGCGAATGCGACTTCCTCTAGCCAAAAAAAATTTCAGCTCGATTGGAGCAAAGCGCAATTAGTTGAGGGGGCAAGTGGGACAAACAGACGCACAATTTCTCTCTCTTTCCGAGGGGACCCGCTCGTCGGTCTGCGGCCGGGCGGGCGCCTCTAACTCCTCCGCTTCGCTCTCGTCGAGAGTGACCATTGCGCTGAAAAGAGGGCTTTCACTCAACTAAAAAGCGAATAGAAATCGAACTCGAGGTTCTCGTCGCCCACTCCCGCCATTCCAACAGCGTTCGCGCGGGCCTGCTTCAACTCGGCGATTTCTCGCGCCTGCTCGGCCATTTGTGGCTCGTGCTGCGCGTTCAGCCGCTTCAACTCGTCCATCTTTGCATCCTTTTGTTGCATCGCGTGCTCCAGCGTTCTGGAATGGGCGTAAAATGAAATCCCAATCCGTCTTCCTGATGACTCACCCGAGTCGCCGCTCCATTTCGGCCATTCGCGTCGTGCTGGCGGCCGAAGCGTCGGCCCGCACGTAATCCCGCCGCTGGGCGGGGGCGTACTGCTGTTCAACCCGGTCCCGCTCGACCCGCTCTGCGAGATCCCCAAAGAACTCGACCTTGACGTCGGCGGCGGACAAGGCTTCCTGCTGCTCAGCGGTCGACACGGGATTCCGCTGCTGGAGTCCGCTGGAGCCCGCCTCGTCATGCTCGCCGCCCGAATCGAGCATCACGACGGCCGGCGGGACGAGCGGCTGGTTGGTGCGCCGCCGTTTCGGCGGGATCTCGACCGTTTCGTCGCGTCCCGGTTGGTCGGCGGGCGATTGATTTCGAGCCATTTCGTTCGCTGAAATAAAAACAATATCAGAATTTGGTCGAGATTGATGCGTTCAAGAAAACGCGCAGGTCTGCGAACGAAGCGACTGCCACCATGTTCGGTACAAAAGCCGCCCGTTTGTTGAGCGATCAGGAGCTCGACTGTCCCCGCAATCGGTCGGTTGACACACGCCCACGAGGTCGCGGGCAGCACACAGTACGGCGCCGCCCATCGCCGCGTGTGCCGCTCAAGCACCCCAACGAAACCAAACAGTTTGTTCGAAGCACACACGCCTCCACACAATCGCACCGACTACCTTGACCGCAAGCGAAATCGAGCACAAGCTAACGCGAAAGCCGACAAAGCAAACGGCGCCCGTCAGTCGGGACACACACGTATGATAGTTTTCGCGCGTTCCGTGGTTGGCCACAACAAAAGAGCCGCGCTTTGAGTGCTCCTTGATTGATCGTATGCCGACCGTGGGAACGCAAAAACAAGTGCGCAATCAAATGACCTTTCTTCTGATCGCCCGCTTGCCAAACGGTAAGACGCTCTCGATCGGGCCCGCAAACGCAATGAGAAAACACCATCGGTTCAAAGATCGCAGGACAAAGCCAGTCATCCGCTCGGATTGGACGGAGGTTGGGGACGTGCGAACGTGAAAACCAAGCTGTAGACGGTGCCCAGTCCGCGTCTTTTAACACACGCGAGAGATGGCCGAAAAAGTCGAGTGGGCCTTGCGTTTCGATTCGATTCGAAGTGCTCGGAACATTCGAGAACGATGCATTGCATCAATAATTCAATGGTAAAAAATAACATTCAACTGAGAATGTCTGAAAGTCAGGAATGCGGGCACGAAACGATATCGAATGCAATCGCTTCTGTGTGCCTGCGGCATGCTTCATGAAATCCTTCCAATTCTGTTCACCTTTTTTATGTCCTTCACGCTCTTCTAGATGTCGTGAGTTGCTTTGAACGGGAAGACTCTTTAGAAACCACCGAAAAAAGAGTGTGCTTGAAAGATGCAAACCGATCAGACGATTCTGAGAGTTCTTTACGGTCATTCTGCTTTGAAACAGCGAGCAAAACAAACCGGCAAACTTTGAGCATGAAGGCGACAAAAGCCTGCAACTTCTCTCTTTTGGCCATTCGTTAGTGCGTTCCGTCTCAACGGCATGCGGTCCAAAATTTGTGTCTTTGGCCCATTTGATTGAAGCAGAAAGCATGTGCGAACCTCAGACTTGAGTTGATAAAACGAAAAAGTCGGCGAGCGGCGGAAAATTGGGCAAAAAAAAGCGCCGGCGGCGCATAGGTGGGCGGCAGCAGAGGCGATCGATGGCCCGACTGGAGATTTGTTCTCTGTCGCTGTACTTGCTTGGTGACGCGAATCAAGCGGCCGCAAATGTCCCGCCCGCTCCTCTCCTCTCGTGTAACTCACCGGCCTTGTTGTCGTCCGCCTGTTCTTTGATTGCGTGGAATGCGGCGAGAAGGAAAAGTAAAATGAACGCGGGTCAATCGCCGGCCGGCGTATATTTTTTACTACCTAGGTTGTACCGCACGTTGCTGGCCTGCGGAAATATGGATGAGGAGTTGAGTGGTCGAGGGTCAGAACGAATCGAGTATTTGCCGCGCCGATCCCGCCGCCCCATTTGCCCGAACGAATATTTCGAATTTTGAAGTCGTCCACACCACGGTCGACTCAAAAGAGCATTCAAGCAACATTTTCAAGTAAGTCTTTTGGTGTTTTTCCGCTGCAATTTTGTTCCGGGTGTTTGCTGGTTGAATTTTCACGAGTTTTGCCGGCCGTCCACCCGTTTGCTCGGCGGTCAGTTGAAAACGGCCATTTCATTGCTTGCCAAAGAACTTTGACGTTCAATGGCGATGCTGGAAAGCCCACGCAAACGGGAGTGAACGAGTCGGGGCTTCCATTCGACGCCCAACTAGGAGAGTGATTCCGCTTTTTCGTCCACTCACTCCACCACTTGCAGCGAGTCCGGAATTTCGCCGATACTCACTGACTCCGTTAATCGCTTTCATTCAAGGCAGGAAGATGGACTGAAGTGTGTGGCTTTGGACTGAAACTGCCGGCAACTCGATTCGTTTGCGTTGAGTGATGTACGTGCCAGTTAATTTTCTTTGCGTGTTCTTCGTCGACAATCGAAAGGCAGTCTTTAAGTGATGTTACCCGCTGATCTCTGCGAACAAAACAACAACAAACAGCACAGGACTCACCCGAATTCTCCTTCAATCTACCAAAGCAGCAGCAATTCGACCACCTGTTCGATTTTCTGAAAGCTTTCTGCCAGATGAGGGCGGGTGTGTGAGAGAACGGAAAGCCATCGTTCTGATCAATCGTGAGGGTTTTAGGGCGATCCAGCTGACAGGGATCCTCCTTGCCGCATCGATCGACTCGTTATGTGATCAAGCTTTCCAAAAGTAAGCTTTCGTCGTCGCCAAATCGGCCAACAGTAGAAAAGCAGAAAAAGCGAGTGTCCGTTTCACGTTCATCCAAGCTTCCAAATCGAACGCGGAAGTTGCGGTAATTGGGCGGCAAAATGAAAGAAAACAACTAAATCGGCAAACACGTGCGGTAGGTCGCTCTCCCTGCACTCGCAAGAACTAAGCAGACAACTGAATTACGCTTTGTTTGACCACCGCTTTTCAGCATTGTGATCGACAGCCAACTGGAAGGGCCGAGTGGTGGACGGAAGAGCGGAGAACGCGGGAAATCAACTGTCCAAAGACACTTGGTCGATAAACTCGGCGGATGTTCAGGAGCACAACCGAGTGGAGGGTAGTGGACGGATTCTCGCGGTCTTCTTTAATTCAATAAACCGGTGAACGGAAGGAAGACCTAGCTTTCAGTCTTGAAAGACTGTCGGTGGTGTGAAAGAGAAGCGGCGAGTGTGGGTCCTTGTTTTGTTGTGTTTTGGGTGAGGCATCGAACCTTCATTTAACTTGAACTAATGGCCTGCGATCACAACTCGCCAGCTTCAACGAACGTTCGCGTGTTGCATCGAGTTTCTGTGGACTAGCGACGAGGAGGTGAGAACGACCGGCAGAAAGCTTGTGGACGTCTCCGATCCGTCCGAATCAACCACCACTCGAATTGACCGCGGAAGTCTATCGTTCTTTTGACTAGTGAATGGATGCGACGGCTGGATCTCAGCAAATAGAAAGCCTGACGCTCAGCTGGCGGCTGAATGAACAGCGAACGGAGCAACAAACTCGAAAGCAATCGTCAATCACTCGACTACTCTCCGTCGCTTCACAACCGAGCGACTCAAAACACGCAGCCAAGCAGGACGCCCGACGATAACGCGAATGAACACACTCGCTTCTTCTTCCGCCGCGCCATCCACCGGAAGCTTTCAGCTGTGTGTTCGGCATCACACGAGCATTCATTGTCGGCAAGCTTGAATCGAAGTGATGGAATGGATGCGGCGAGAAAGAGTCAATCCGAGCGCTCCACGGACTGTAGGCGGTTGGACGAGCCGGCCACTGGTCGGCGAAAGAAAGCTCCTTGCTAGGATCTCATCATTGCTGCAATCAACTAGCCGAAAATAAAAGTGGATGGACGCAACTCGAATCCGACAGGGCCTCTGCGTGATTGCTTTGGCGCTGTGATCATACTGATCCGCTTGCACTGCATGGAGAAACGGGACGGGCACCAAACGAAGAAAGCAAAAGCTTGCCGCCCGTGGCGTTAAAGTTTCCCCGACTGTTCGATATTCGCAACGTGGTCCGCGACATGAGCAGTGCGAAAGCCGACGGAAACAAGAGGAAAACGAATGAAATCTGCACGAATTCTTGGGCAAGAAAGCGGTCGATGCGAGCTCATCAAATAAATAGAGTTACCAGCCTCTATTCACGACTGCGCACCTGCTCTCTGCCACCTGATGTCTGCGAATTCCATAGCTTCGATTTGGTCCGCTCGGCAAGCAAGCGATACTAACGCGCTCTTACGCGTGCCTCTTATTTCTGTTTGCCGCGCGACCCTCCCGATTCTCTCCGCCGAGCATTGCAGACGCCTGCCATCTCAATTGTTCGTAACTGCCATCGGCTTCTGCCATTCATTCTCCGCGCCAATTCATTTGTCCCGCCTTTTTCCCGTCCAGTCGGCTTTCCGCTCGTCTATTCCGCCAGCCTAGTGCGACGCCCGGCAGTAGCAACAAACAGGGTTGTCTCGTGAAAGGAAGTTGTATTTTAGCAATTTCCACGTGCTGAAACGAAGAGGAATCACTGGCCAGAGTCGTTCTCAAGGTTTCCATGGGTTGTGCACACATTTCCTGCACGCTCGCTGCCCATTCTATTCCGATCGAGAGAGCAGCGAAGATTGCAGTAAAGGAATGTATACGGCAGGATTCGATCATCTGTTCTTGTCGCTGTAGTCGCAAGTTTTCCGTCAAGCTGGTGTTTGATCGGCTATTCGGAACGAGCGATCGCAATGCCCGCCGCGCACTCGCTGCCCGCTTCTCTCTCCTCCGGTGATTCAGCGACCTCGTTGCCGTCCGCCCGACTGCTCGTTGATTGCGTTGAATTTCGGGAAAATAAGCATGAAAATCAAAATCATTCTCACGACGAGCGAATGGTAAACGTGAACGAACGGCTGAGCATGAGACAAGGCGGCGGGTTGGACGGCCTGCCAAGTAGACAGCGGCGTGGGCAGCAGCAAGCGAGCGGACTACCCGGCGAGTGATCGTAGGCGGCGGAAGTGTGGAGACCGAGATCCGACCAAATGTGCATCCTAAATGCACGGCCCAGACCGAGAACGCGCCATTTGTGCAGACATGAGATGAGCAGTTAGCAAACGGCAGACAAGGCGAGAGCAGGCGCGGAACAAGGATAGAAGTGCTTGATCCCAGTCGCCAAGTGCCATGAATTAAATTCATCGAATGACGAATCGCATGCCCGATCACTTCTTACCTACCTATTTAAGTTCTTAATTGTAATGCATCAGTTCAAGTGGCACGCAAGCGACTGCCATAAAGAAAATCTGTAAAACGGAAAAAAATAACGAACGACAGAATGGAACCGATTAAAGAGGTAAAAATTACGGTTGCGAATAGGGTTCAAAATTTCTGAAAATCCTACTGCGACTGCCGCTTCCGACTGCAGTCGAATTTCGGACTTAGCTGATCGCCTTAATGCTACTCTCTAGTTTGACTGCATTCGAAAACTCTACGGCTGACTGCGACAACTTGTCGCTTATTGTTAGGTGGACGTCCTCGCGGCGGCGGGCACGAAGATCAGCTACTCGGAGCGTTCGTTTGCTTCCTCGCTTGCACGCCGAAAGCCGTGTACGTGTGTGCCCTTTGCTGACGGCCCTTCTACGCTATCGAGCCACGGTTTTTGCTCCAGTCGCCTTACCTGGAAGACAAGCTAAAAGAGCGGGCGCTCTTCAAGCACACGATCCGTTTGTTACAAAAACAAATGAAGAGCCGTTTTGTTGCCTTCTCGACCACCCTTTCCGATCACTGGAGACCGTCCGCCATCTGGAGGTCGTCGAGCAACGGGCAGCCTTGAAGAGGTCGAAAGCGTTCGTTCTTACGATTTTCTCCGAGGCTCTCTAGCAGCCGAAGGTCCGAGAAGGCGGTCGTTGAAATGTTGTTTCTGTTTGTTGGAATAAAATCGTGTCGTGTAAATAATGGCGAAGCGGCCAAAGTGTCGTCGGTTGCTCGAAGCGCGGACGAGCTCTCACAAAAGAGAGGCTGCTGTTCGTTTGCAGCGACCAAAAACCGCAGCTTATAAAAGAATGCAGTCTGGCTGGAAGCCATCCACTTGTTCGCCGCTCGGCAGATGCAATCGTGGGAAGGCCACAGCTTTTCCTGTCCTGTTGGCGTCTTTGATGGTGGGATGGTCGGCCATAGTGTCGCTTTGTCTACTTTGAATTCCTTTTTTGCGCCCAATGCGACACCGTCCAGACGCGTTTGAGAGTTCTAGTACGATTGCGCCGAACATGCCCGAGCGGCTGCGTTCGACGAAACGGCCGGCGCACGCGGAGTTCGCCCGGCAGCTGAACGGCCGCCTGAACACGTTTGCCAATTTGTGCACCATTTCTACGGTCGGTCAGCTTTTACCTCTTGCCCCCTGCCTCGTACAGACCACGTGTGAGACACGGATCTCGATTCCTGGTTCGATTGTTGAAGCGGAAAGTGGCCGTCGTCATGGTGCGGACAGCGCCGGCAAACGGGGTGGTGGGTCTATTGGCTTCTGTTTGTTTACTTCTCTCCGTGTAGAAGGCTAAAAGATTTGCGCCAAGCCACCTGTACGAGAAGAAATGCGTGCAGTTTTTCGTGCAGAGGAACGGGCGGAACAGCGCGTGGACGAGCAGAAATGGATGCAAGCGATTAATGGCCGAGCGCCCCCAGCAACGACTGGACACTCGCGGCTACTGGACGTGAATTGTCTGGCTTATAGTCACAATTAGGCACTTCCGCTCGTTGCATGGAAACATAACAGACAATGGGCTTCGGCCTGCTAGACGTCATTTCCTGATTTTTTCGTTGCCCACAAACCGGCGGACGCTGTTCAGAGGCGGGCATGGAGCTGCGGCCCGCATGCCGGCCGTGCTCAAGGACGAGTGAACGCGCAAGTTCTTTGATCAGCTGAACGCCGCCGTCCGCAAGGCCCAAATGAACGAGTCGGCTGTCGAAGTTCTTGTTTAGTGGGTGAACTTTGCGACCGTTGAGTCCCCGTTCAGGTTCCGCCACGCGCCCGTTCCGTTTCTTAAAGAGCGCTGCTTTGGCGCGTTCTTCGAGTTGAGCGTCTCAATGGCCCGCCTGGTCGTTGCGCGCGGATACTTGACAGCAAGTGTGAACCGAAAGCGCTCGAAGCACTTACGTACTGGTTCTTCCTTGCGAATGTCTCTTTGGACGTCTGGTATTTCATTTGATCGGAAAAACGAAGTACGGGCGGGCAAGAGCCGCTCGCGTATTCCCCCATGCGCACAGCAGGGATTCTGCTGACGCAGCGTCTCGCAACTGCTCAACAGAAGCACCGGCTTTCTGGTACTTCTACTTCAGACATCCGCTATTATTTCTTATGATTTGCTGGTTTCCTTAACGACACCGACTTCCGGCAAAGATCACTCGACTCGTGGCGCTATCGGCCGTCTTCGAAGCTTTCCATGCTCCACACAAAACTGTTCGGCTTCTCGGGACTTTCTTGGCTGCTACCGCCAGTATAATCACACAAATAAGCTAACAACATGCGTCCACCGCCGGCCACAAGCAGCAAGCGTTCCGTTCGACTCGGTCGGTGGCTACGACGGCGTACGTAGCCGACTGGCGGGATGGGGCGATCTCACGCATCTTAGATCCAACTCTACGCTCCGGACAAACAGCTGTCCGCCCCAACGCGGACAAGAAGCTCCGCCTGCCGGCCGCCGACGGGGCGCGATTCGGGCCGGCCGATCAGTCAGCAAGAGAGCGGCCGGTCGGGCGATCGGCGGATGATTCGTCCGGCCCCCATCGCTTCTTTCCTTCGGGACGACCTTTTGCTCCCGTTCGTTTGTCCGCGTAGTTAATAATCGCCTCCTCCCTCGCCCTTCCCTTCCTTTCGTTCCTTTACCAGCCGTTCGCGTTTCCCTCGTTCTGTTAGGTTTATTAACCCAAGTTTGAGTGTCCGGAAATAAATCCCCGCACACTCGCACTTCAGGGTTTGAGCCGCTGCCTTTCGGCCCTCCAGATTGTGAGAGGTCGAAAGGCGATCAAAAGAATTCAAGTCCAGCCCACCGAGCGACCTCGTTCTTCTCTCCCGATCGCTCCTGGGCGGACACAGCTCATCGCCGTTGTGTAGAAAAGGGCCACGAGACGGCGGACGGCATCACAGAGTTCCTCGGGGTTTCTCCAACGCGGTAAAAGAACGACAAGCAGGACCTCGTTTTCCGCTTCCTGCGTCCACGGCGGTTTGCAGACGTGACCGTCGACTTCATGATCAACATACGCAGAGCACCTTCATAGACGAAGGAGTGTAGCCCTTGCGGCAGTCACGTCCCCCAGCTCGAACCCCAACGACAAGCTTTCGACCCGGCGGGCGGTAACTCTCGGTGAATTTGCTTTGCGTGAGACCGCCCAGTCGTGGAGTTCCACAGAATGACCTAGGGAGCGGTGGGCGGCGTGGACAGTGCGGCCGCGAGCGCTTTAAGCTACTCCAGCGGCCGCTCAGCTATCTCCTCAACGCACATGCACAAACAAAACAACGAGCAGACAGAACAATGAAATGGTCGAGAACGGACGCGGGACTTCTGACTTTTAGTTGGGCGCGGCAGTCTTGCTTAAAAGGACGTTTGCGGGGCGGGCAGTCGGCGTGGCCAGCGTCTCAAGTTCGATGGAGACAGTTTTCTGAAAGAACAGTTGTAAATACGAGAATCGTTTTATTCGCATATCCACCGAGGCGATAGCGCCGATCTCTCCACAAACCTGCTCGCGTCGTCAATAAAAGTGAAAAGTCCAGCAATTAGTTATCGTCGGCCTGCAGGTCGCCATTCGGTCAACGGGTCGAAACGATGGAGGCCGCGGCTTCCTCATTCAACTGCCAGTCGGCCGCCATTCATCGGCGCGCGACCTTTACTGCTTCTCCCGTCGCTCATGCCGTTCGCCAAGCTTTCCGCTCTGCCTCTATCGACCGCCAGTCGCCTGCCTTTCGTCACAACAGCCAGATCCCCGCCATCAGTCAAGGCTGACCTAGACGGGGGTGTCCGAACGTTACTTTCGAGGCTAAACGGCCGCCCGCGTCGCCTCCTCCGTCGCTCGGGCCATCAGCCCAGGCAGACCTAGACACGAGTCGGACGGGTTCCTCGGCAACGCGAGCGACCGACGACGCCGACGGCTTCACGCGGCCGGCGGGTGGGCAATTGGACGACCCAGCGACGGATCACGAAGAGCAACCCGACTGGCCGGAGTATCCTGCAAACGACGGCGGAAATAAACAACGAAAGTACGGGACTCACCTGGCCTCGTCGAACACGTCCACCAATCTGAGGACGCGATGCTACTTGGAGCTACCCCTGCGGGTGGATACCAGCCGACACCCATTCAGGTGTTATTCCTGCAAACGAAGAGGTTAAACACGGGTACATGACAAAACAAATAAACGGAATCCGATCAGGCACAATCCACGCGAAAACCCGCGGAAAGCCGGAGATTCGGCAGAAATTTGCGAGGAAATGGTTCCTTCTCGTTCACCCAACCTCGTTCGCTTTGAGTTTTGCGCAAAACGTACGCATTGATCGCGCTTGTAAAGAAAAAAGTAGTTCGCGAACAATAATTCGAGCGGAACTGTAAAATCTCGGCCGAAAATTGCAAGAAATTTGCCGTTCGGTCGAAAGGAAAGCGATGGAAATTCAAAAACAAACAAAAGAAGTGGATTTAGAGCTCGGAAAGCTTGAATACGAACAATAATTTGTGCCGTTCATGCTTTCCCGATCGAAAGGAAGAGCACAGGGAAGGTAGGAGGCCCGTTTGAACGAGTGAACGCTAATCGGGTGGGCGTCTGCTGAGCCCGCGGAGGGCGGCAGCAGGCCGCGGTCCGCAATCGATTGGCGGCGGACAGAAAGGGGACTTTCGACCCAGCAGGTCGCGTTGCCTTCGCCGCTCAGTTGGGTGCCAATTCGAGCCAGCAGTGACGGCAAAGTGTTCCGAGTTGATTGCAGAACGGCAGGCGTGTTCATCTTCTTCTAGCTGTGGTCCGTAGAAACCAAATGTTAAGCGGACAAAACGCGATCAACAGCCAACGCAACAATATAAACAAGCAGGCCAGTCGGTAAACACTAGGGCAGTAGAGTGATCAACTGGTTAGTCAGGCCGCACGCTATTCTCTGACTCGGCAACCGGACAGGCGACGTGCCCGAGTTCCCCGACCGCCTCTTCTGATTCGCCCAACTCGCCCGGGAGTTCTATCGTTTGCGCCACCCGACCCGCAGGAGTTTGTTTTTCTGAGGCAGAACAGAAATCCACGTTGATCAGTTTATTCGGAAGCGATTCCTTTTCCGCCTTTCAATCCGATCCGCTAGTACTAATCGGATAATGGCCTAGCGAGCGGAAGAAGAGCGCTGAATAGAGAACAACAATCAAGGAAAGTAATTGACGGAAGAATGATGGTCGAGCGATCAAGCGAACTCGAATCCGGTGCGATCGCATTCCATCAATTGAGCAGACGGGCTCGCGGATCTTTTCCGGCGAATATGAGAGCAGCTACGGGCAGTTGGTGCTGAAACCAAACAAGACCGAATAATCAAGTCACAAGCAACGAGCGGCAGGACGTCACGTGTTCTTGTGTGCGATGTCAACCCATTTGTTCCAGTAAGAGATCAGAGCGAATGCAGAGTAAAGACGCGCCTGTCCGCTTGTGGGCACAAACTGCTAGAATGCCGTTTCTGCTCGTCGTGAGACTCTCCGTGAAGGAGCAGAACTAAAGATTCTCCTTGGAGTAGGCAGGCCATACGTCCTGGTAGACGGTGTGCGCGTGCATGCCCGCAACTGCGATTTCTTGGAGTTCCGCATCCCCTCGTAAGGCGGGACCCTGTGTGCGTCTGTCCGTCAAAGTCACCCCCTCAACTTTTAGCGCTTTGCTCCAATCGATCTGAAATTTTTTCTGGCTAGAGGAAGTCGCATGCGCGAAGTCCGAAAATGTGCATTTCGACCGCCGGCGGGCACGTTCAATGTTCTGTGCCAACGTTCCGCGCCGTACCGCTTTTCGCGCACGGCCGATCTCACCCGCCCTGTGGACTCAAAGATGCACCTTGGAACGAGGAACACTTCATCTGTTGATGCCATTATCAAGAAACGTCGTTGAAGAAAGTTGTGATCGCCCAAAGTCGTGAGGTGGAGGCGGAAAATCGAAGAGGTCCACACTCGGAGGCGCCGTTCTCGACTCACAGAATTTTTTGCGACAAACAAAAAAGATCCTCCCTAGCACGCCATCCGGCGCCCGTGGAAAAACTGCTCGTTTCACCGCTCGACTCGCCCCCGTGCAAAAACGCGAATGAGCGGCGGCGGAGGGGTACGGTAGGCCCGCCCGTTGATCGAAAGCTTTGGCCTTCGAACACGTGCAGCGGCTTGCGGGTTGGTCCAAGCGCGCTGCAACCGGCCGCAATCGAAAGAGAAAGGTCGATTCTACCAGACGGCTCGCGGGCGGCATCCGAAACGGCGTTGTTTTCGATTTATCGCGTCCGAAAGCAAAACCTCGGAATTTTGGCGGTTGGTCTGCCCATTCCTCGACGTCCTGCGCTACCACCAAACGATGTTTCGAAAATCGAAACACGAGTTTTTGTGGCAAATAATTTTCTCTTTCGAATAAGCTATAAATGTTGCCATTTCGCCCAATGGGTTTTAAGGACTGGTTCTTTAAAGTTCGCGTGCTCGGTCTTTTTTGCTATGTTTCTTCGTTTGATGAGCTTTTTCGTCGAAATAAAGCAATAAATCGAAAATGCAGACACGAGTTTTTGTTCTCCGTTCTTTTCTCTTTTTAGTGAGGTCAGAATGGCAGACGCATGGCAAGTTTTAAGCTCACACTGATTTTTTGAAGGAACGCCATCCCTTCAATGATTGGATGGGGTTTTTCTCCGCTGTTTCCTGTCGGTTTGGGGCGGAAACGGGACTTTTCTGATCAAGTCGGCTACGGAGAATCCGAATCCGTTGTTGGTTTTGCAAGAAAGAGCAATGGAATCGCGCGAGTGTTGGCCCGCCGACTTTCTCGTGCGACGACGGAATGCCACAGCGGCCAAGCACGCGCTCATTCTCGTTTTCGACGCTAAACCGCCGACCGGTGAAATTCACGGTTTCCGGATGGCGTGCCCTAGAAAAGGGTCTGGCGCGTCTTTTGACACTAAATGTGTGACAATTAAACGCCGATTTCAAGGCGTTTAATTCGAAGAGAAATTTTGTGTTGGTGCAAAAACTTCGCCAAATTTCGATCCCGTTGTTTTCATCGCACTTTGGACGTCATGACATGAATGTTGTCTCATTTTGAAGCACGGAATGCGGGCTTTCAGATAGTGTGCAATTAGTTGTCGTTCTTGGCCCCCTTGGCCACTGCGAGACACGCAACGGGACCTTTGATATCGCGCAAATAGCGGGCGGGTTTGGCGCTGAGTGGACGGAATATTCTAAAACTTGGCAGAAACATTGAGCACGTAGTTGCTCTTCTTACCACCGTTTCAGATTTTGCAAACGTTTTGTTGTCAAAGCGTAAAAATCGTTCTGTGGTGGAGGCCTGCAGTCCGGCTTTGCGGCATGTTTCTTTGATTGCCGTTGCCGCTATTCAACTTTTTTCATTTACTGAAATCAGAACAGAATATTGAGCGTTGTTTAAGAGTGGCGGATAGCGCTATGCGCGCCGTTGTACTCAAAGAATGGATTCTCCTTCGACTTTCGCAGTTCGGATCAGTTTTTCTTGAGACCGTGAGAGCGAAATGAACAAACGGAGCTGCGCCTGCTGAGTAACGGCCCATTTGCCAAGCTTTCATTAAACTCGAACGTTTGAGGAGCGCGACTCGGTTTTCTCCCGTTGCGACGAGCACGTATTTCGTCGAATAGCGTCGACAAAAGCATTCGATACACCCCAGTCTAACGACACGCCCCACCTGGGGACGGCGCGGAGCGCCGTCTACCGCTGGTCGAACACGAACTGAACGGAAAGCGTGATGAAGCAAGTCCATGACGGAAAGCCGAGTTTGTCGACCGCAAAGACCTTGGGGGTCGGGGAGACCCAAGACGCACCGGACGCTTTTGATGAGCCGCCCGGTTTGCTTCTTCACGATCTCCCTCAATCGCCCCTCCACGTATATCGCCGACGGATTGATATTGATGGCCGTATTCGACAATCCCACGTCGACCCTTCATTCACGTCAACAAACGGCCCGTGGTCACAACTCGACGGCCTCAACGGCAGTCGGCGTGTTGGATCGATTTTCCGTGGACTAGCGAAGAGGAGGTGAGAACGACCGGCAGAAAGCTAGTGGACGTCTCCGATCCATTTGCAATCACCACCACTCGAATTGACAGCGGAAAACTATCCTTCTTTTGAAGAGTGAATGGATGCGACGGCTGGACCCCCACCAAACGGAAAGCCTGACGATCAGATACCGGGTAAATGTAAAAACAGAACGGAGCAACAAAGTCGAAATCAATCGGCAATCACTCGAATACTTTCCGCCGTTGCACTACTCAAACGACTCGTGAGACAATGCAGCCGGGCAGAACGCCCGACGAGGCCACGAACGTGCACACTCGCTTCTTTTTCCGCCTCGCCATCCACCGAAAGCTTTCAGTTGTTTGTTTGGGATCGCACGAGGATTCACCGTCGGGGATGCTTGAATCGAATTAATGGGATGGATGCGGCGAGCAAGAGGTGTCACTCCGACGGCACCACGGACTAAAAACGATTGGGCGAGCTGGCCACTAATTGAAGAACGGAAGCTTTCTTCTTGCTAGCATCCCATCGCTGCTGCATTCAGTTAGAGGAAAGTAAAAGTGGATGTACGAAGCTCGACTCCGCCGAAAGCGAGCAGTTATGAGCACCGGCCGTCGTCGACGTGATCGGGGTGTCATTCTGCCAGTGCACCGATTGCCGCCTGCCGTTGGAGTTTGCTTCCGTTCAGTGAGCGATAGAAGTACGCAGATACCCGTTTCGTTTACAATTATTGCGGTCGGTCGGTTGGTTGCGAACCGCAATGGACGGCCGCGGCGAGGTTGTGGCTTTCTTCCTGCCTTCCAAGACAGTGTGTGTGGAGGAAAAAGTTAATTGTTTTCTCCGTGCGGATGGCTGATTTGGATTCTCATCGATCATTCCTCTTGGCCGCAACTTCCTCGCAATGCGACATGTTGGTGGGCTTTCGACCACCGACAACACGCTTTTGCGGCGATTTCATTTGTGGTGGTTGTTTTCGCTTGTGCTCAACAGCCGGTGCTCATAAACCGTCCTACGAGCAGAAGCAGCCATTCACGGCAAGATCCCGTCAACTGAAACGCATCAAATTGAACGGGTTTGTTCCAATTCGTCTGCCAGAGCGAGGAGACGGCTGGAGGGCTCATCGGTTGCAACAGCGGAAGCCGGTGGTTGGATCGAAGAAACAGTGACCGGGTGTTTTGGATTTCCGTTGCATTTGTGTCCTCCCATCGTTTAGATCTCATCCAGCCGTTCGGCCCGCCCGCTTCTCTCTTGTCCGGCGATTTGCGGAGAGAATCGAGGCCGATGACGGGGATAAGCTGTTTGCTCAACCGAATTCACTCCTCGATTCTCCGTCTTTCCGCAGTCGAGTGAACGAACAGCCAACGGGGCGGATTGCTCGCAAAACAAGCCAATTGCCGCGTTCGCTCGGAGTCTCCAATCAACGTCGAACTCGTCTCCAAAGCAAAAACGCGTAGGATTCTGATCACACGACCATCGATCATGCACTTAAGAAGACGCGCGTTTATGAACACAGAACACAGTGATCGAATCCATTGCCCCGCCGCACGTGCGAGTGGATCACTGCTGGAATCGATCCCGTTTGCATTCGCAGTGATCGCCATCCAACATTCCCTTTGCTCACCCCGCAGCCATCCCGCCGGTCAATTCGTTGCCACGAAGAACAAAGCACATAACACGGCACATCCGCCGTGCTCTTTTCAACAACCACCAGCAATCGTCTATTGCACGATTTGATCACTGGAAGGCGGATTGGATCGCGGTCACTTCGAACTCCGTTCACGCCTTTGATGAACGTCCTGCAGAACTAAACGCTCGCTGAAGCAACTGGTCGGAAATAGGAAACGAGCGGAACTGCTCTCTCCGATATGAATCTCCAGGTTTGCATTCGGAGTGTGAGGAAAACTATCGTCTTCTGCTCCTACTCGTCGATTCCTCTTCGTGCTGTTGATTAAAAAGAAGTGGGCGGCGAGTGACCGGGTGAATTTCGACGGCCTGTTTAGAGTCGGTTGTTGGATGGCGATTTGGGTCGACTCGTTTCCGCCCATGACATTCGAAGTGGTCGAGGAATCACGAAAGCTTCGCTGAACTACAGAAAAGCTATCGTTGGGGTGTGTGATGGTCGTGGTCGACCACTCGCCTACCTGAAGCAAAGTGCGGAGTGAAACTCAGCAAGTAGATCATGCACACAAGCTTCTTGACCACAAATCGCACAAGAAACCCGCAGCATGAAACAATTGCTGATCTCAAGGCGGACGGCTCAAATAGCAGAATAATGAGAGACGAACAAAGCGAATAAATCCAGCAACGGACGAACGAGCGGAGATCCACGGGCCGAAGAAAAGGCGGTCGACCGAAAGCACAAACTACACGATCGCTCCCCACCGGCGGCGAGCAGAAATCCGCGGAAGACGACGAAACCGGCCGCCCGCCGGTGGGCATGAAATCACGCGCGGTGAATCGCTCGTGGCCACCCCAACAATCAAAACAAGTCGATGGCGAAAGCGGAAACAATGAGGGCGGTGGCCCACTTGTGAAATCGGCGCGCGATCAGCCTCCAATCGTCGAGGGAGCGTGCTGCAAAACATGAAGAAATCATGAGGAAATGCGTGACTCAAGCTTAGGTTGAAGGCCCAATCGAGTGCGCTTTCGACATCGCCTGAAATCGACAACAATGGTCCTCCGCCCCGTCCTCGGCGATCGACGGCTCTCCATCGCGGTATATAAGGCGGAGGCGATCGCCCACAATTCGAAGTTCTCCTCTCACTCGACGCCGAGGCGTGAAGCCGCCCGGTCGAGAGCTTCCCGCGTTGTTCCATTGCTGTTTGTTGATCGTGAGGCCGAGGGCCGGACAATAAACGAGCAGTCGAGTCGTGAACTGTGGTTATTCGCGAGTCCCCGCACGAACGGCGCCGCCGTCGGGACTCCAGTGCTGAAAGCAAGGCATCGACACTCCGGCCGTGAGCTCAAGTCTGGGACGAGAGCAAGACCCGTCGGAGGGACCTGTCACATTGGTAGCAGCTTCGTTTCGATCCACCGACCATCGGGTTGGCTTTTTTCGCGCATTGTACGTGATCACGCGCAAATTTCGAACGTGAGTCCGTCTAACCAGCGGCCCAATTCAACTCTGCGTGCCCGATTCGTGATTTGAACGTGCGTCCGCCTCACCAGCGGCTCAACTCAATCCACTTGTTCACACGTACCTGTCACGACTTCCGTCCGGTTTCTAATCAACTCTCTTCTGTAAACTGCCCTGTAAACACAAAAAAAACCCAAACAAAAAAAAACAATGCAGCCCGCTGAACCGCAAGGAAGCAGCGAACACTTCAAATTGTTCAAGGAAAGCGCGAGAACGGTCAGAGCGCCCCAAGCTCCGTACGCTAAAGACTCTATTGTGAAATGGGGCCACTTCTACGCATTCATGGACACGTGCATCGAATTTGAGAGCGCAATCAACGAGAAAATCGCGCGGCTCGAAGCAAAACAAATCAGCGAAGACCCCGGCGGTCAAGAGAACGCCGCAAGCCAACAGAAAGTGGCCGGTGTTCTGAAAATGATTGAAAGAATCACGGTCAACGAGGGCGAAATGCTCCACCTGTCCGAAGAAGCGACCAGGGTGATCAGCTTGGTGAATCAAGCGATCGAGGCACTCGCCGAGCGCATCGACAAGACGGAAGCCAAAGCGGACAAAGCGGGCAAACGGCTGAAACTTGCGATGCAGCGGCTCGAAAACGACGTCTCGTTGATCCCGGACAGGGAGTTCTACGACGGACGAAATCCGCAACGGGCGCGAAGCCTCGGCGACATCTCGCTCATCGAACGGCAGAACGCCGCAATCGACGCCATCGAGCTCACGATGGAGCACGCGAGTCCCGATGCACTCACAGGAAATCTCGGGGAAACTCGGACGATCGTGTCCCCCCGCAGTTCACATCCACGCCGTTCCGTCAGGTCGAACAAACGGCGCCCACCGCACAACCTGAAGAAAATGAAGCCAACCTGCCGCAAACACCCACGCGCGGCGCAAACCGCAGCCCGCCGCCCCGCATCCACGTGATCACGCTGCAAAACGCGACGAATGATTTCAAACACGTACCCAAATTCTCGGGAGCAAACGAGGCCTCGTTCAGCGAATGGGTGAAGAATCTAGAGGACCTGTTCGAAATCTTGGACGAACCTGTACGAGAGGAAAGCGGTCAGCGAGCGCGGCTGCGCTTCTGCCTTTCGGGTGCGGCACGCGCCTTCTACGACCAAAACTCGAAGAAGGAAGTGAAAGGTGGAGGCGAAACGAGCCCACCCACCTACACCCTCATCGACCGCCCGTACAAGGAGATGCGACAACTGATGGAAGAGAAGTACACCGGAAAAAGAGCTCAGATGCGAGCCCGGCAACAAATGCAGATGGCCAAACAACAAAAAGGAGAGCCGATTGCCCAGTTTACGGCACGCTTCTACGAGCTCGTCCGAGCGGCCACGGGCAGCCTGGCCTCCGAGATCGCCGAGCATCACATGCTCGTCGATTACGTGGCCGCTCTGCAGCCAGAAATTAGGGCCCTCGTCCGGCGAGAGATGCCGACAGGTGCCGAAAAGGCGCGCGAACTCGCCTTCCGCTTCGAGGCCTATTGGGAAAGTGAAAAGATTGAGAACAGGCAGAAAACAACTCGGTTCAGCGCTCCCGTCACCCAATGTGCGCGGTGCGGAAGCAACTCTCATTCGGTTCGGGAGTGTGGTGCGGCAAACGCGAGAACAGAGCCGGCCGTTCGAATGATGCGAACAGGAAAAGCCGGACTTCTCACAAAACAGTTCACCGGAGCAGAAGACTCGGCATTTGAGTCGTGGCTGGCCGAACTCACGGACATTTTCGCCCTCAGCACGACGCCGCTGTCATTCGCCCAAAAATATGCCCACCTTCGCGCGCACCTGTCGGGTCTTGCTCGTGCCGAATTCGACAAGAAGACGGCCTCGTTTACGAGCGAAAACGACGAAGAGAAGTTCAAGCAGATGGTCGAGCTACTGAAAGCGAGATTCCCAATGACCCACGTCAAGACAAGAGCGCTCGCACAGCTGGCCACAACGAAGTACGTGTTCGGGGCAAACGTCTTCGAATACGCCAATAAGATCCAAAAACTTGTGACCAAAGCGACGCATGGCGACGGAGAACAAGTGCAAAAGTACCGGCTGAAGGAAGACTTCATTTCGGGTCTCCCAACCGCCATTCGCCGCCTTGTTAAGCAGAAAGATCCGGCCGACTTCGACGAAGCCGTGTCGGCCGCCGCGAACGCGATCATGTTTTTGGAGGAAGAGGAAGACGAAATGCAGAACGCGCATACGGACGCAAACAAAAGAGCGGCAATCACCCACCCGTACGGCGCCCCTCAAATGCAACAAAATCAAGGGTACTTCCAACAGCGATCGCAAAACCAAGGGTTCTTCCGCCCGCAGCAAAGCGGACGACGGTTCGGACAATCCAACGGCTACTCGCCGCAAAACAGCGGATGGCAGAACAGCCGGCAGGGCCACGCACGAAACGGCGGGAATTTCGGGCAGAATGCTCGGCAAGGATCATACAACCGACCTTACCCCACCTTCAATCTGCCCACTCGTCCCGCCTACAGCTCCATGCAGGCCGAAATTGAGGACTTGAAGCGACAAATCGCCGAAATGAATCAACAGAAGACTCACGTCCCCCAGCCGGTCAACGACAACCTCCGCTACCAACAGCGCGCGGCACTAAACGGAAACCCAGGCAACGGACAAAAAGAACAAGGGAATGCCTGCTTCAAATGCGGAACTTATGGCCACTTTGCCCGTCAATGTGACCAAAGTAACGGACAAAACAACCCCAACCCTCCCCAACGCGCTGCCCCGCCAATCCAAAGCTCTCGCCTTGTCGCAAACCCGACGTCCAGCTTCGAGCTTCGTGCTAAAAGCGACGACCCGGAAAGAGACGAGGAAGAGCAGGGAGAGAAAGAGCAGTCCACAGAATCGATCGATCCTATTAACGCACAAAGTAATCAGTCGATGCTTGGGCTGTGGAACGAGCGGCCGGGCCTCTCGATCAACCGAGTTGAAGTCGGCAGCACCCGCGCCAAGAAGAGCAAATGGAAAGCAGGACTCTCACTCGCCATGCTCCTTGGCTTCATCCAAACGGCCATTGGAGTCCAGCTGCTCGCCCCTCTCGCATGCAACCCCGAAGGGAAGTCGGAGCTGTGGCGGATTCCGCCGCCCGACTGGTGCACGAACTTGCAGAAAGATGCAAAAAGCCGGGTGACCAACGAAACGCTCCGCATCTACCGCCAAAAGCCCAAAAGACATCAAGTTAAGGCCGTAGAGTGCAAGGTCGTGAAATCCACGATCAAGTACTACACGAATCCGTGGAACGATCACTTCCAAGAACGCACGATCGAAACCGAAAAGATCGGGCGACAAGAATGCGTGGAAATGAAAAATGAGAAGAAATGCGAGTTCGGCGTTTTGAAACCTGTCGAGACGGTTTTCCAAACAAAGAACGAGCACAATCTCCAGTTTGGATGGTCGGTCTTTGGAATGATCTCCTCCACAAGCGTCATCCGCAATTGCTTCATGTTCGAGACGATCATCGAAACCGAATGGGGAAGTGACCGTCTGCGAACACCCTCCGGAGACGTGCGACACTGCGCCTTCCGTGACGGCAAGTGCGAACTTCACAACGGCCCGGTGATCGTATGGAATCCAAAAGGAAGCGGAGAGAACTGCGCTTATCAACAAGTGATGCAGGAAGAAGGGAAGATGAAGGAGCGGCTGTGGATAGCCGACTCTCGCCAACTTGCTCTCTCATTCCCTCGCGCGCTGACACAAATCCACGACTGCAGCAAAATCCTGATCAAAACTGACCAAGGGTATGCAGTGGAAGCAGAACCGCAGCTATTAGGCCGCCTGCTTCCCGCTCGAACAAAACGGCAGGAAGAGACCAAAAGCAATATCACGAGCACCGTGGCAAACGTCCGAACCGACGACGAAGCCGCACGCCTGCAAGCCGTCGCCGCACTCACCGAATTCTCGTTCAATCGCATCATGATAACTGAATGTTCGCTCTTGCAAACCGGACGCGCCCAGCTGATGAGGGAGGCCAGAAGCCAACCCACGATCGTGGCACGAGCACTGCTCAAAAGAGCGGACATTCAGGCAAAGTATCTCGGAAACGGAATTCTGGAAGTGTGGCCATGCGCCCGGCTGACCGAAATCGTCGAAACACGGCCCAGCGGAGAAGTCTGCTTTGAGCGAATCCCCGTGGAAGTGAGCATCGGGCACACAATCAAGACGGCCTTTCTGGACACAGAAACAAACATTCTCACGCGCACATCCCCTCAAACGGACTGCTCTTTGCATCGAACCCAAGTAATTAGCACGACGCAGGGGCTCATGCTTTTTGATCAGCGCAGCGGTGAAGCAACTCGGCTCCCCCCAAATGAACTGAAAAATGTTGAGGAAGAACGGGGAACTCTGAATGATCCGAACGAGCCCGACTGGCAAAAACAAATCTTTCGGAATCTTGTCTTAATGAACGAGAGCCGCGAGCTCCCGCTCAGCAGTTGGGAGGTCATGCTGAAAGAGCAGAACCACCGACAATTGATGGACGCATTCATGCCCGCCGCCATCGAAAAACATCAAGAAACGTTCGGCGACGTTCTCAAAAGGAACGGCTGGCTGAAACTGCTGTCCGGGTGGGAGTTTGACTGGCTGAAACTGTGGATGATCGCTTGCTGTGCTCTCGTCACCTGGCAGCTGATCTCGCCGCTCATTCGGCTGCTCATCCTCACGCAAAACCTGATCGGATTTGCGCAAATGCGAATGCAGAGGACGCAGCGAACGACGACCAACATTCCCCTGCAAGTAATCAGAAGCGAAGACGACAAACAGGAGGAAGAAGAGCGTTCCCGCAGCCACGAGCTCTCCAGCGCGCGTTGGCCGCCTCTCATACGAGTAAATCGCATTACCGACTTCATCGAAGCAGCGAACGCGGCGGTCATTGCGATCGTCAACAAGCGGGCAGTTCCCGTGCTTCTGGACACGGGCTCTGCGGTCACGATCGCGCCGCGAACGGCTCTCGCTGCCCTCGGCATCGACCAATACACAGCCGACACGCTCGAAGTGAACGGAGTAGACAGTGGGGCAGTCGAGATCATTGGCCACACAAAAATCGAAATCCAGCTGGGCAACGCAATTGTGGACACAACGCTCCTGATCGCTGAAATCCCCCACTTTTCGTCATACGAGCTGATTGTAGGAGGAGACACGATGCGCAAATTCGAGGGAATCACCTTCGATTTTGCTCGCTGCATGGTCAAGATTGGAGGGCAAGAACTGCCCATTGGAGACCCCTACATGGCCATGCCGACCCGAACGACCATCCGGTGTGCGGCAACTACCATTCTGCAGCCCGGAGAAGAAAGAATCGTTCCCGCTTTTCTCGGACCGATGCCTTTGACCGGAGATCCGCTGTTTTCGAACGGTCCAGTCGACCGACAGCTGCGAGAGAAAGGAATCGATGCGGCTCCCGGTCTGTTTCAACCCGAACGAGACGGACAAATGAAGATGTGGATGAGTAATCCGACACAAGAGTTCATCACACTCTACCCCAATCAGTCTCTTGCGACCGCCTACTTGGTGATCAAAGGCGACGACGACGACCACCTGCTCATGTTGGACGAACAACCGAGAGCAGCGGTCATGGCCGTCGGCAAAGATAATCGGGAAGGAGAGCAGTTGGAGGCTGACGAGCAGCAGGAAGCCGACAAGTGGAAGATCAACCTTGAAGAATGCGAGATCTCGAAGGACCAAAAACGAGCGCTCCAGCGGCTCATTGACGAATTCGGAGACGTGTTCTCTAAGAACAAATTCGACCTAGGGTCTTCGACGTTCGCGGTGCCGACGATCACGACGACCACCGAGGAACCTGTCAGCCACAAACCGCGCAAAACCCCCTACAAATTCCGCAAGGAACTCAAGGAACATATCGACAAACTGCTGAAAGCAGGCGTCTTGGTGCCCACGGACAGTCGGTGGAGCAGCCCACTGGTGCTCGTGGAGAAAAAGGACGGTAGTCTCCGCGTGTGCGTTGACTACCGCGCCTTAAATAGGATTTCGATCGAAGATCGCTGGCCAATCCCCCGACTCGAAGCAGTCCTCGAAAAGCTCTCCGGGTCCACGTACCTTTCGGCCTGTGACATGTCCAGCGGGTACAACCAGCTAAAGATATGCGACGAATCGAGCTACAAATCAGCAATCATCACGGAGGACGGCAGCTACAGGTACACTCATCTGCCGTTTGGGCTTCGCAATGCGACATCTGCCTTCGCCCGATCGATCGCCCGTGTGCTTGAAGGCACGGACGATTCAATCCTTGCATACGTGGACGACATTGTGGTCTACACCAAGGAGGACGACTTTGAAACTCACCTCAAAGCCCTGCGGGTCCTCTTCGAGCGATTCCGCAAGTTCGGCCTCAAATTCGCGCCGCACAAATGCGATTTCGCACGCAAAAAGATCAAATTCTTGGGCCACGTTATCACCCAAAGCGGATACTCGCCTCTCACGTCCAATATCGAAAAGATCCAGAAGTTCCCAGTCCCCACCACACTGAAACAGTGCCGAAGGTTCGTCGGCATGTGCGGCTTCTTTCGTCGTTTCATTCCGGAATTTGCGAAGATCAGTGAGCCCCTCACGCGCCTTACAAAGAACGACGCTCGTTTCAGGTGGGAGAAGGAGCAGCAGGAGGCCTTCGAAACACTCGTGAAGATGCTGTCAAGCGAGCCGATTCTAGGGTTCCCTGACTATCAAAAGCCCTTTCACGTGTTCTCGGATGCAAGTGCCACCAGTCAAGCCGCGCTGCTCGCTCAAGTGTGCGAGGAGCCGCGAGCATACAAGGCGATCAGTTACGCAAGCAGAACCATGTCGGAGGCGGAGCGACGACTCCCGGCAGTACACTCCGAGCTGCAGGCTCTCGTGTTCGCCCTTCGCCAATTCAAAAATTACATCTATGGGTGCAAAATAATTGCACACACCGACCATCGGCCCATCATTTACCTGATGCAAGCTGCTGAGACAAACGCGAAGCTCGCACGTTGGATTACAGAAATTCAAACCTACGACATCGAAATTGTGCACATCAGTGGCGAGAAGAACGTCGTCGCTGATGCGCTCAGTCGAGTGGTGATCGAAGAGGGGAAACCGCTAAGCGATTTGGAGGACAAAATCGAACCGCCGAGATGCCTGGCGCTCCTATGGCAGCAGCCTCACAAGCTTGTACACGCCGTTGAGGCACCCCGCTTTCTCCCCAAACTCGACACAAAAAGCGGGCTAATGGAGAGCGTGGACATGGAGAAAGAACAGCGAGCAGACGAGGAGTTGCGACCACTCATCGAATTCCTCGAAAACGGAGAGGTCAGCGGCAATCCGAGCAAGCGAGAGAAGCAGAAGGTCGAAGAGCGTTCGCAGAACTTCACTCTGCATCCGGCCAGTCGTCTGCTGCTCGCACGGATTGAAGGGAAGCGCATTAGCGAGTCGCCGGTCATAGTGCCTGAATCGCTACAAAAGCTCGTTTTCGACTACTTTCATGCCGCGCCCACGGGCGGCTGCCACTACGGCTGGAAGAAAGCGATCAACAAGTCCAAACGATATTGGTGGGAATCCAAGAACGTCGATTTCCGCCGCTGGGGAAAGGAATGTTTGAAATGCGCGGAGCGGAGTAATCCGAAGCCCGCAATTCGGCAGCCCATGATCCCGGTTCGATGCTCGGAAGTGTGGGATACGATTGCGATTGATCTGACCGGGCCGTTCCCTCCGAGCAACGACAACATTTACATCCTAAATCTCATTGACCACTTCTCCAAATTCCTCATCTCCGTGCCCCTGCCGGACGGCCGCGCAAAGACGGCGGCAGCAGCGGTCATTGAGCACTGCGTTCTGAAGTATGGGGCACCTCGGCGCCTAATTTCCGACAATGGGCCAACATTTAAGGCAGAATTCTACAAAGAAGTGTGCCTAATGCTGGGAATCAAGAAGGGTTACTCAACGCCCTACCACTCGCAAGGAAACGGCTCGGTTGAGCGAGTGCACCACACGATCCAAGGAATGCTCGCAAAAATGGTCAGAGAAGACCAACGGGACTGGTCTGAGCTCCTCCCGTACGTGACCTGGTCTTACAACACTAGTGTCCACAAATCCACCGGGGAAACCCCCTTCTTCATCACGACGGGGCGAGATCCCCGCTTTGGGATTGACCTCGTTCTCGATCCGAACACGCACATCGAGCCGGATTTCGAGAACGGAAACGTGGACTTCAAAGCGCATCTGGTGGAGAATCTCCGCTATGCATGGAGAACAGCGGGCGAACGAATCGCCCTGGCCTCGATGCGCCAGAAGGAAAACTACGACCAGACAGCTAAGAGCGAAATGCTGCGGGTCGGCGACCGAGTGCTACTGAAGAACTTCGCAGCGAAGAAAGGAACATCGAAGAAGCTCACTGTTCCGTGGCGCGGGCAGTGGCGCGTGATCGAACTCACGGAAGTCCACGCAGTCCTCCGTTCCATCGACCATCCCAAGAAGCGGCCACGGCGAGTGCACAGAAACCAAATCAAGAAGTGCATCGAGCCGAGCGGGCCCGCCTACTCGACGTGCAAACGAGACGAAGAGCTCAACACCGCTCTTGAGATGGCAGGAGCTGAAATTCTCGGGTCTGACGGCGAAAAGTCGGAAGACGAGAAAGAAGAGGAAGCAGAACCCGACGAGCAGCCAGCGGACACAAACGGGCGACCGAAGAGAGCCCGAAAACCGCCGAATCGCTTCGATCCATCGGCATGAACGGAAGAAAAGAATCAAAAGAAAACATAACAAAGAAAACAAACAAAAATACACACACGCCCCACCCCGGCGCCTCACACGCGTCCCAATCACCCTTTTCCACTCACCCCTCGTGACTACTCACGCACACCTGCCACGACCCACACCCCTCTCTTGTCCAAACCATCATTTACTTTCTTATAATCGCGCTACTTCGCGCGCACAAACCGAACGATTATCCGCGCCGTGAATCACTTTAACGAGCGAAACGCGCGTTCTGTCGTGCTCCCACTCACAACCTTCCACTCACAAACCAAAATTTCAGACGAAATGGACGGAATGCAGCCCTCTGCCCCTCTTCCCGTCGCCTACGCGATCTTCACCGAGGAGAACGGCGTGCTGCTTGCCGCCAAAATGGAGCGAAACACTCCGGCGCCCCAATTCGTGCGGCTGACGGCGAGCTCGGAAGTGATCGACGCAAACGGCGCCGCCCCCCCCACGTCACGCCCGGCGCCATCGTCCAGGTGTACGGAATCAGCGGGCGAACGGAGCAGTGGACGATGCTCCCGCCTTCCTTTCCGAACGGCCTCCCCCCGAAAGCAGAAACAATCATCGAAGAGATCCAGCGATGTGAGCTCCGGCGGCCGGCCGGAACCGACTCGGAGACGCTCATCCTAGTAAACCAGAAGCGCCCGATGACCATCCGCTTCGACTGCCCCATCACCCGAAAAACCCGCACCGTCCGACTCGATCTGATCGAGGGCGGGCTGAGCGAAGGAATCGAGAAAGGAAGCCTACTGGAGGCGCGCATCCGCACGTGGCCGAACGGATACTTTGCCACAGACGACCTCCGGATGGTTTTCCCAAGCGAATGGGCCGGCTCCGTGCCTGTGGGCGTCAAACTGCTCACCGTTCCCTCCACCAAGGTGTGCGCCGTTCGCCCGGCGAAGATCGAAGTCGAGCGAGCCGCCCGCTTGTTCGCTCCGGACGGCCTGAAGGAAGGCGAGGAGGAGAAAGCGGACAGCATCATCCGCCTGGCCATCGCGTCCGTCGAAGCGAAGGAACGACAGAAAGAACAAGAACTAACAATCCGCCGGCCGGTTCGCATCCACCGATCGATCGAGAGCCCGGAAGTTGAGCTCCGTTTCGACTACCCGAAGAAGAAGCACACGCCGAACGGAGCAATCGCCCGAATGCTGAAGCGGAACTCGCGAGTGCTGATGCGGCCGGATATTGACAGTCCGGCCTCGCCCATGATCGCGACCATCCACGAGATGCTCGACTTTTATGATCGATTCGAGGTGCGCGCGCGAGTGACGAAGGCGATCTTCAACGCTCAACTCAACTGGATGGACCTGAAGTTCGACGGGGAGTGGGTGATCCAACCACCCCGCTCGATCGTCGTCACGAACAAAACACACGACCACCTGAAGAAGAACCTCATCGCCCGGCTGCTGAAAGAAGAAGGCGACATCCCGCAGGCCGAAGCGGTGAAGATCATGATGGGGAAGCGTGACGAGAACGGAAACTCGCCGCTTCTGCTCGAAGTCACGGCCGAAGACCAGCAGCACCCGCAGCAGCAACTCACGCCGCATCAAAGCCGAGCGGTGCGCGCGATCACCAGCGATGAGTGGCCGGTGATCGTCGTCCAAGCGGCCGCCGGAGCGGGCAAGACGGCTGTCGGCTCGTCCGCTCTCGCCCAACTGTCGGCCACCAAACAGAAGGGAGAAGGAGTGACGGCCGCAGCCTCGTCGATGAATATTGCGGTGGAGCATCTCGTCGAAGCCACGCTGCTGAAACACCCGCAGGCGAAGATCATCGTCATCCAAAGTGCCACCTTTTTGGCCTCGGCCGCCGCCGCCGACCCCTACCACCGCTTCCGTCTGCCGATCTTGATTGACCGCCTGGCTGCCGGAACTCTCGTGTCGCTCCCGCTGAACGAAAAGCAACTGATGGTCGCGCAGAAGGCGGCGGCCGCCGTTCAGCGACGTCACTTTGACATCCAAGGAGTGAAATGGTCGTGCCTGACGGACGTCGAAACGGACGAAGAGAAGGACGCGATCGATCGGGGCCTCCGCCTCTTGATCGAACTCTACGAGCCCGAGCTAATTTTGGGCACCACTGCCATCTTGATGGAGAAGGCCGAGGTGCTGGCCGACCACGTGCAGCGGATTCTGATCGACGAGGCGGGCGCCGTCCCCCGAATGTCCGTCCTCGCCCTACTGCTCGCCTGGCCGCACGTCGAGTCCGTCTCGCTGATGGGAGACGAGAAACAGTTGGGCACGCACCTGCCGGACGCATCGGACGAACGAATCGCGAAGATCGCCTTCAAATCCGCTCTCGAAGCGGCGCTCGAGAATCCGTCGGCTGCCCGCATCTTTTTGCCGCAAACTTTCCGACAGCACCCCAGCTTGACGAGCGTTGTGAGTGCCCTCAGCTACAACAACGAGCTGCAGCCCGCCGCCGATCCCAACGAACGCGCCCTCGTGCTGGCCACCTTCCCCACGATCGGCAAAGCCCCGATTGCCCTCGTCGATGTGAAGGGAGGGGAGTGGCGCACGACAGCGCAATCGTATGAGAACATCGAGCAACAGAAGGCGGCGATCGAACTCGCCCAGCTGATCCAACGAGCGGGCCTCACCGACGTCCAGATCATTGCGGTTTACGCCGCAGCCGTCAGTTCGATGCAACAAGAAATGAAGCGGATGAACGTCGAGGGAATCAGCGTGAAGTCCATCGACTCCGCCCAAGGCTCCGAGATGGACGTGGCCATAATCGTTACGGTGCGCAACGCCCGGCAGAACCGAACGACCGAAGACGAAACGAACGCGTACTTCGAAGATAACCTTGCTCGCTTGACCGTATCGATCACTCGGCCGAAACACGGAGTGGTTGTCGTGGGCGACATGCAGTGGCTGAAGACGCTCCCCAACTGGAGTCGAGCGATCACGCTGATGACCGAACAGAATCCGGCGGCTCTGCGTTCGCTGGACGGAGCGAGCGAGGTGTTCGCCGCCCAGCCGACCGGTGGCCCGCTGATGCGCGCGTTGGGATTGCTTTCGACGGGCAACGACGAAGAGGCGATGGAGTACGACCCGGCGAACCCGTCAATCTAACCACACAGCCGCGAACAGCACCAGCGATTCGTCTTTGAGTGAGATCACAAGACATTCGAGTCATTTCAGTCCATAATCATTGCACTCAACTAATTTCGTTCGCACACGCACCAATCGTAGTTTATTCCTGTAGTTCTTGTGTTAGTTGTGGTTAGTCGTGGCCGACTAATCAAACGAAAATAAACCCAAAAATAGTCCTTGCACTCAACAGAACAGAAAAAGAGACGACAAAACACGTGGATGGTCGGGCACCATAACGAAAGGCCGCAGTGCTCCGCCGACAAAAAGCCCCAAGCACAACACAACCGAGCGAAACGACGCCCTCGGAGCGAGCAGACGACGCACGGGCAGGTTCATCGAGCTGACGAGCAGGAGCACAAAGAACGGCGGCCTCCGACCAGGAGCCGAAGAAGAGGCACCACGAAGAGGAGGAAGAAGAAGACGAGCCCGCGATTGCATCACCGACGCTCACTGTAAGCAGTACTCATCAAACGAGCCGCTCCAAGAAGCAGCGAGCACCCCCAGGCGGCACTCATCCGCTGAACGTTCAGCTCACCTCCAGCTGCAACACCAGCGGAAACTCGCCACCAAACGAGTTGAGCGAAACGAACACGACGACCATCGAAGAGAAGAAGAGGAAGAAGAAGGCGAGAGCGAAGGGAAGGAGAGCACGCGACAACGTTCCCTGAAAAGTGAAGCGATTACTCGTGTGAGGAGTCGAATGAGCGAGTGCGGACGGCAGCATCGCCAGCATGCTGTGCAAGCGGCCACCCACTTGAGAAGCAAACCAGACTCACCTTCCACTCAAGAGCCACGAGACGAGAGAGACGAAAACGAACGGACCAACACCACCGAACCAACAGAAACGCCCAGTAGAAGAAGAAGCCGAACGACCGCCAGCCGATAAACCAATCTGCAATTCAAGAAGTGACTCCGCAATCGAAACGTCAATGAGGACTGAAAGCAAACTCTCCTTTCTCACTGCTGGTCGCCCGAGCTCGCGTCGCCGAACGGAACCCCAGTCTCGGCGGCCATGTTCGCGATCATCGCCCGATGCTCATCCGTAAAACGCACGAAACCGAGGCCCTCCAGGTCGGACGCCAGCTTGTTCAGCCACTCTCCCGAGTAGGACGGCCCCGAGCTGGACGCCCCGGCCGCCGCCGAAGTCGAGGGAAGCGGAGAGGACCCGCCCGCCTCCGCCAACAGTTCGGCCACCGTCCGATTCTTCGAGCGGCGACGCTTGATGGCCGTCGGCGCGTACGAGGCGCTCTCGGTCGGCACGAGGATGCGCGGGCCGGTGGGGGCAGATCGCGCCCTCGCCTTTTTCTCCGCAGGCACCTTCTGCCAAATCTCCCTGCCGAGTCGGCCCAGTCGCGCGGCCGTCTTCTCGCCTTTTCCTTGCGAGACCACATAGGCCTCCACAGTGGCGTCGACGTTGTAAATCTCTCGCAGATCCTTCCATGCCTCGGGATCTTCGAGCAGGGCCGAGAAAGTGCTCACATCAAAGACCTCCCGCTCGAGAGTGCGCTCCACGACGCGCACGAGGATGCTCTCGGGGACCAGGCTGGACGGAAGGAAATCAAACCCAATAGCAAATCGCGAGGTCCCTCCTCCGCCCACCCCCTCTCCCTCTCCCCCACTCACAGCTTCACTTGTCCCAAGAACGAGCCCACTCGCCCAAGCAGCGATTCCGCATCGAAATCAGAGGCGAACAGCCGCCCGTCGATCGCCACAAGCTAAACGGAGAATCCGCTCCACCGCAACAAAAGAAAAAGACTCCCTGTGGACTCACCTCCTTGATCACTCTCTGCTCATGAATCCGCGCGAGGAGACGGCGGACGGAGTGCAAGTTTTGCGCGGGCGTCTCCATCTTCGGCACGTGGGTGTCCTTCGCAAAGAACAGCCGAGTCGAGCAAAACCACGAAACACAGAAGAGCTGAACGACACGAGTGAGCAACAAACACGTTCACATCAGCAGCACGATGCGAATCCCCACACAAAATAAATCCCCGACACATCCGCCAGTCACAGCTACAGAATGCGCCTCCACCCCGATCTTCCGACCGCCTGATAAGCGCGAAAGTGGAGAGAATGAAAATCCAAGCGCGAAATGCGCGTTGTGGACTCGCCACCGATCACACGGCGAGCGGATCGGCCGCCCACATCCGCCGGTGGACTTTACAACGCGCCGCCCGCGACCGGCCGTGTGGAATCGTGTGAAAGTTCGACGGACAACACGCGTGTCCGCGAGGCCGCCTCGCGATCCCCCGCGGTTGATCACTTGCTTCCTCACTTCCGGCGTCCATCTTAATTGCCGAGGGTCCGGCTGAGGTTAGTGGGGTGAGATGTGATGGTCGTGGTCGACCACTCGCCTACCTGAAGCAAAGTGCGGAGTGAAACTCAGCAAGTAGATCATGCACACAAGCTTCTTGACCACAAATCGCACAAGAAACCCGCAGCATGAAACAATTGCTGATCTCAAGGCGGACGGCTCAAATAGCAGAATAATGAGAGACGAACAAAGCGAATAAATCCAGCAACGGACGAACGAGCGGAGATCCACGGGCCGAAGAAAAGGCGGTCGACCGAAAGCACAAACTACACGATCGCTCCCCACCGGCGGCGAGCAGAAATCCGCGGAAGACGACGAAACCGGCCGCCCGCCGGTGGGCATGAAATCACGCGCGGTGAATCGCTCGTGGCCACCCCAACAATCAAAACAAGTCGATGGCGAAAGCGGAAACAATGAGGGCGGTGGCCCACTTGTGAAATCGGCGCGCGATCAGCCTCCAATCGTCGAGGGAGCGTGCTGCAAAACATGAAGAAATCATGAGGAAATGCGTGACTCAAGCTTAGGTTGAAGGCCCAATCGAGTGCGCTTTCGACATCGCCTGAAATCGACAACAATGGTCCTCCGCCCCGTCCTCGGCGATCGACGGCTCTCCATCGCGGTATATAAGGCGGAGGCGATCGCCCACAATTCGAAGTTCTCCTCTCACTCGACGCCGAGGCGTGAAGCCGCCCGGTCGAGAGCTCCCGCGTTGTTCCATTGCTGTTTGTTGATCGTGAGGCCGAGGGCCGGACAATAAACGAGCAGTCGAGTCGTGAACTGTGGTTATTCGCGAGTCCCCGCACGAACGGCGCCGCCGTCGGGACTCCAGTGCTGAAAGCAAGGCATCGACACTCCGGCCGTGAGCTCAAGTCTGGGACGAGAGCAAGACCCGTCGGAGGGACCTGTCACAGGTGAACGGCGGGGGATGTTCTGCTTGCCCCCCACAGCGATCGTTTGCTACTGGCCGTTTCGTGCTGTCCAAGCTTTCCGACCACACGTGCTGGCCAGATGACAATGCTAAAAGGTAAGCATTCGGTTTCTCCTCCTGCTGCCTTGTGGTGCTTTCTGTTGATCAGCTTGCACGCGTACAATAAAGCGGACAACAAACAAGACCCATTGAAGGCCGATTAAAGCATCGGTTGCTGTCAGCAGTATCGTTCTTGCACGAATCACGTCCACTCGGAGTCTTCTTGAATGGCCTCATTCAACCGATCAGACACCATTGTTTGCGCTCTCTCGCTGCCGCCCCGGCCAGTCGCCCGCCCCGCTGCCTGGTGGGGAGTAGATGACCGTTCTTAAATGACAAGAGGGCGGCGCGAATTGTGAACATTCTTTTGAACGCGGCTGAAAGTCACCACAGGAATGGAAGCGGCGAACGGATGATTGCTTTCTGCGTACGAAAAGAGAACAGGGGGTCTGTGTGTCTGTTGTTATTCGTTCGTTGTATCGAGCATTCGGGTGGCAAGACGCAATTGTTTGTTTCATGGAAGCCGTCCGCCCTACCATCTATCACTCGACTGTCCTGCTGATCATGATCAAAAGCCTGCAGCAGCGAACAACAAGTGGCAGAGCGGGCGGGAGGCAAGAATTTGCGCTGGCGGCCGATAATAGGGCGAACATGCACTTTTTGCACTCGCTGGCGGCCGCTTTTCTGCCGAATATGCAAGACGGGGCGGGCAAGCGGAAAGCCACAAGCGAGTGTGGAATTCCGCAGACACTCGCTCACTTACTCGCGTTATCGCTCACATTCGCCGTAAGAAGGCGGATTGAAGTCGGTCGCTGCGGAATGAAACCGCCGGCCACTCGCTTCGATTGCATTGAGTGTGCCCTGTTCGTAGTCGACAATCGAAAGGCAGCGGTCGAGTGATGTCAGCTGCTGATCTACGCGAACAGAAAACAATAAACAGCACAGGACTCACCCGCATTCTCCTTCAGTCCGCCAAAGCAGCAGCAATTCGACCACCTATTCGATTTGCTGGAAGCTTTCCGTCAGCTGTGAGCGGATGGATGCCCGAAGGCGGAAAGCTCTTGTGTTGATCAATCGTGATGCTTTTTGGGGCGTTCCAGCTGACACTTCTCTCGCTTGTCGCATCGATCGACTCGCTATGTGACCAAGCTTTCCCGAGGGGAAGCTTTCGTCGTGAACAAATTGGCCGGCTGTAGGAAGAAAGAAGGACAGACGAGTGCCCGTTTCTCGGTCACCCAAGCTCTCAAATTGCAGGCGGGAGTTGCGGTAATCGGGCGGCAGAATGAGAGGAAGCAATCGAATGGACGAACACGTGCGGGAGGTCGCCCTCTGCACTCGCAAAAATTGAGCTGACGAATGAACTACGCTTTGTTTGACCACCGCCTGCCAGCATTCTTAGCGACGGCCAACTGAAAAGCCGAGTGACGGGTGGAAAACGGAAAAACGCGAACACTGAATATGTAAGACCGTAATGCCGATGTCCACGGGCACAACCGAGCGGACGGTGGTGGACGGATTCTAGCGGTTTTCTTTTTATTCCATCCACGAAATCAATCAATGGAAGCTTTCAGTCTCGAAAAGCTGTCGCCGGTGTTAAAGAGAAGCGGAGAGTGTGTGTTCTTGTTTTGTTGTGCTTCGTGGTGAGGCATCGATCCTCCATTCGCGTCAAGCAAACGGCCTGCAAGCACAACTCGTCGACTTCAGCGACAGTCGGCGTGTTGCATCGAGTTTTCTTGGACTAGCGACGAGGAGGTGAGAACGATGCGTTGGAAAGCTTGTGGGCATTGTCGATCCATCAGAATCAATTACCACTCGAATTGACAGCGAAAAGTAATTGTTCTTTCGACGAGTGAATGGATGCGTCCGCTCGGCCCCACCAAACGGAAAGCCTGACGATCAGCAGGCAAACGAATGAACAGTGAACGGAGCAACGAAGTCGAAAGCAATCGACAATCACCCGGCTGCTCTCCGCCGCTTCATAAGCCGAACGGCCCGGGACAATGCAGCCGAGCAGGACGCCCGACGAGGCCACGAACGTGCACACTCGCTTCTTTTTCCGCCTCGCCATCCACCGAAAGCTTTCAGTTGTTTGTTTGGGATCGCACGAGGATTCACCGTCGGAGATGCTTGAATCGAATTAATGGTATGGACCAGCGTGAGACGGCGCTTCGCGCCGTCCTCAGCTGGGGGAGTCGTTAGACTGGTGGGTATCGAGTGCTTTTGTCGACTTTGTTGAACAAACCGTGCGTCTCGTCGCAACGCAAGAACGCCGAGTCTCGTTTCACAAACGATTGGGTTCGATTGAAACTCGGCGAATGGGCAGTTTCTGCACAAAGACTGCCTACTTAATCCATTTTTATCATAGGGGCGCAAGAAGAACGAAGGCGAAGAGTTGAAGTCGCTTTGCAAACGCGGGTTCTGGGCATGAATGTGCGCAGAACGTTGTTAAACATTTGCGAACGGTGCCAAACAGACTGTTTTGATCCCAGTAAGCGGAAAAAATGAGTGCTGGTTGCGGCACTCAAAGAAGCCAACCGCAAAGCTGGTGTGCAGGCCCTTACAATAAAACGATCCATTACTCTTCGGCAACCAATTCTTTAAAAAATTTAAAACGGTGGAAAAATGGGCAACTACGTGCTCAACATTTCTGCCAAGTTTCACGAGAATTCGTCTACTCTTCGCCAAACCCGCCCGGTTTTCGTGCGATCTCAAGGGTCCGGTCCTCGTAAGCCGCAGTGGCCAAGTAGGCCAAACTACAGCAAACTGCACACTGTTGGAAAGCCCGCAGTCTGCGCTTTCGATTGAGCCCACACACGTATCATCATGCCCGATAGTGGACGAGAACCACGGGATTGTAATTTGCTGAATTTTTACAAACCGACACGCAATTTTCGATCCATACCGCTGTGATTTCGGCAAGTCTTCTCGAGCCAAATTTAGTGTCAAAAGACGCGCCAGACCCTTTTCTAGGGAGGATCTTTTTTGTTTTTTGAATAAAATTCTGGGAGCCGCGAACGGCGCCTCCGAGTGTGGACCTCTTCGATTTTCCGCCTCGACTTTTCGCCTTTGGGCGATCACAACTTTTTCAACGATGTTTCCTGATGTAGCCGTCAACAGATAAAATGTTTCTCGTTCCAAGGCGCATCTTTTCGTCCACAGGGCGGGTGAATTCGGCCGGTCGGGGAGAACGGTACGGCGCGGAACGTTGGCACGGAACATTGAACGTGCCCGCCGCCGGTTGAAATGCACATTTTCGAACTTCGCGCATGCGACTTCCTCTAGCCAGAAAAATTTCACCTCGATTGGAGCAACGGCTAAAAAGTTGAGGGCGCGTTTGGGACGAACAAACGGACAATTTTACGCGCTTTACGGGGGGATGCGGCGAGCAAGAGGAGTCACTCGGACGGCCCCACGGACTGATCGAAGAACGGAAGCTTTCTCCTTGCTAGCACCGCCTCGCTTTCACGAGCTGTTAGCCGAAGCTAGAAGTGGATGGACGAAACTCGAATCCGCCGAGAGCAAGCAGTTATGACAGTGGCTGTCGTCTACGCGATCGAGATGCCATTCTGCCGGTGCGTCGATTACCGCGTGCCGCTGGAGTACGCTTTCATTCAGTGGGCGATCAGAACGCATGAGCAGCTATCCGCTTCGTTCACTGCGGTTGTGTCGCGGGCACCGCGTCCCCGCGAGTCCGATCGATCGCCGGGGCATTCCGCCCACACACCCTCGCCTACGCCGCCGCCGCGTCCAGTCGGCAGTCAGGTTTTCCGTCAGTCGACTCCGCAGTTGGTCGAGGAGAAGCGAAGCGGGACTACGAGGGTGAACTCGGTGCGCAGCCGAGCGGAACCTCTAGTCACCTACGGTGATCGGTCCATTGACGCGATCGGCCCTTCGTTCTACCCGACAACTCGACTCGAGGCCCGATTTCACCGATCCACCTGTTCCCTCCGTTTATTTCAATAAATCCTTCGATTCATCTACCTGTCGACGGCGAACAACAATTCGCCCGCGACAGGTTGGTCGGTTGGTCGGCAAATTGCAATAAGCGGCCGCGCAGAGGTCGTCGCTTTCTTCCTGCTCTTGCCGCCCGCACGCTTGTCCGGCCGGTCGTCGGGCATTCTTCCACTGCGTGCCTCGTGTGAAGAAGTTTATTCATTTCGTGCTCCGTGTGGATAGCTGATTTGGATTCTCATTGATCATTTTTCTTGCCCGCAACTTCCTCGCAATGCGATCTGTTGGTGGGCTTTCGACCACCAAAAACGCGCGTTCGCGGCGATTCCATTTGTGGTGGTTGTTTTCGCTCAACAGCCGGTGCTCCGAAACCGCCTTCCACGGGCAGAAGCTGCCATTCACGGCAAGATCCTGTCCAAACGACGCCCTTTCGACTTAACCGCTCGCATCAAAATGAACGGGTTTGTTCTCATTCGTTTGTCAGTGCGAGGAGACGGCCGGATGGTCCGTCGGCAGCAGCAATGGACGCCAGCGGTTGGATTGAAGAAACGGTGGGCGGATGTTTTTGTTTTCCGTTTTATTCGCGTCCTCGCTTGCTTTAGATCCCACCCGAGCGAGCGCCCTCTCTTCTGTTCCTTTATTCGAGAAATAAACTTCGAATACAAGCGAACGTTCATCAGTCGCCGCACTCGCGACAGGCTTACGGTCCACGCATCGCAAGCTCCTGGTGTTCCGCGTCGGTGAGTTCGGTCACGTGAGCATTCGAACGCAGAAGACGGCCAAGCGCTGAAAACGAGAACCAATTCAACCGATGCGGACGAGGACGTGCCAGAGATCTCGCTGTCCACATGAGGAACGTCTTCGATTTGCGCCTGTTCCGCGGAAGCTTGAGAACTGTCCGCCACAACAAAGTCTTGCGCCGGTGTGAGCGTCGTGCTGAAACAAGGACATCCAAATGAAACGGAATTTCACTCGGTTTGCACGCAACCGCAAGTCAAAAAGTTACCCGTTGCCCGTCTCGCTCACTTCCGCCGGTCCAACGGCGTCCACGCGCTTCTTCTTCAAGGCGAGGATCTCTGCCTTGTTCTGCTCGACCGTTTGCTCCAACGCCCTGAAATCGACAGCGATTCAGTGAAGCCCGCTACTCTTTGAACACTCACCCGATCCGTCGCTTCAATTCGACGTTCTCGGTCGTGGCGGCTGCGAGAGCGGCGGCGAGTTCGTTCTTCCAACGGTGCGCGTCGTCGTACTGCTGTTCAGTGCCGTCCCGCACTGCCCGCTCCCCGAGATCCGCGAAGTGCTCCACGTTCATGTTGACGGATGGCCCTTCGAGCTGTTCGGCGGTCGTCAGCTCCAACGTTCTGAAATCAACACCAGAAGAATGGAATGCGCATTGCTGAACACCCACCCGAGTCGCCGCTCCACTTCGGCCATCTGAGTAGTGGGGACGGCGGCGGCAGCGACCTCGTCCTCCCGCCGTTGTTCGTCACGCTGCTGCACTTCAGCGGGACCATTGGCCGGCGAAGTGGGGAGTGTCCAGTAGAAAGCCGGCGGCCATTGAGGACCCTGAAGCACACACACGCAAAAATAATTCGAACAAGCGATATCCAACTAACATGAACCTCGCCGCCAGTAATGAAGATCTCGCCGTCATTCTTGATGCCCATCTCTGTCGGAATGACATCCGGCTCGAAAATGTTCGTTCCTGCAAACAAACGTTGTATGCTAAACGAAAAGAAGGCATACCTTGCACAAGAAAGCAGGCGCCGCGGATGCCGCGCTCCTCGGCCACCAACGCCTCCAAATCGGCGATCGTAGAGGTGAACTTGTCGACGCGCAAGCGCTCTTTCTCCGGCCAGATCGCTTGGACCATCGGCGCTGTGACGCCTTTGCGGGATGCGATCCAGTAGTAACCGGTATCGTTTGGAACGGGCTGCCGTCCGGTCATGGAGCGAGTGCGCATCATTTTGTTCGCTGAAAATAAAACAACGTTGAAATTTGGAGGAAACTGGAACGAGGAGCGAAAGAAGCGCCTGCCGGTAAGTTCGGAGAAAAAGCCGCCGCTCTTCGGGCGGTCAACAGGAACGAATGATCGCCGATCACTCGCTTGACCTACGCCCGCTGCGTGTGAAAGCAGCGGATTATTCCGGACACCCCTTACTGCACTCGCCGCCCAGTGCCTGAACGAATCAAGCCGCGCGTTCGCAGCACACGCACTTCCACACAAACGCGTCGACCGTTTTGACCGCATGCGAAGCGGCTCCACGCCCAACGCAAACGCCGCGCATCGAACCAACAGCCGCCTGCTTCATCTTTCGTCTGGTCAGGGCACAAAGAAAGCGAGCCGCGCGTCAAGTGCTCCGATCGGACTCAAGCAAGCCGTGAGAACTGCGACGAATCGAAACGCAATCAAGTGCGCGTTCTTCTGCTAGCCGCCTGTCGACCGACCGGCCGGCACTCGGCTTTTGGGCGGTGCCGCGAGGTCAACGCGGGCGGTCAATCGGTTAAATGATCGGAGCAAATAAGGGACTTTCTGTAATTCCGGACCACGTCAGTGGAACGAGTGGCACATTCATTTTTAACACCCCCAATTTTATTCACTCATTCGAATGTGCTTACTATCGGCTACTCAAAACCACAGAGTTAACACCGCTGCGGCCACGCGTTCCGGAGACGCGGCCTCCGAAGTTGGTCGGAGTCCCGATTTTGGAGCTCGACGTTTCAGCGACCACAAGTTCCTTTCATATGGAGCTAATTTCTTGTGAGTAGGCTCGTGGTAAAGCTCCATGTTTGGTCTTTCGAATGGTGTATAGCACGAACCCATAGAATAGGGTTCAAAAATTTTACGAGTGTTTGAACCCAAAAAATCCACCCGTGGAATTTGCGAGTTTTGGATTCGATAGCGGTGTTCTCGAAAATTTCTCAGGGTTACAGGGGTAACAAAATATAAGACCTAAAACTACATTTCAAAGCGCATTTAGTGATATACGTTTTACCTGCTTATCAGAGGGGAGTGATGACTACGCCGTGTTTGAAGTTGGACCTTTTGATCAACCATTTACCGCAATTTTTGCGCAGCATCGATTCAACCAGGTCTTTTCTATTGTAAAAGATTGCTCTTACTCCTAAACTACTACGGTTGGCAATTTTGGATCGATTGAACGACCCTAACTGACGAAATGTACGCTGAAAGAAATTTCAAGTGCTTTATGTTCTCGTCCATTTGTGGTCAGTAAGCAACTTAACAACCGCAATTTTCAACCAAAAGTAGTTTTTAATACATGGGCTCGACCTCTACATAGTTCGAAGCCAAGATCGACGAAATTTTCCGAAAAAGACGAGGATCCCCCTGTGCTCGTTGTGGACGGAGAAAACACCCGACCCTACAGTCCAACATCCGTTGCTTTTGTAATTGTTCGTCGTTTGCTTTGAAACAAAAACCAAACAAGTTCAAATGAACAACCAGAGGAAGTGAAGTCAAAAAAGTCGATCAAAAGCAGACTTTCCGAAAGTTTTTGAAAAGCGACCATCAGCGGTGCCCAACTTCCAACTCGCCGTAATCATCACTCCCCTCCGATGAGCGCATCAAATCAACGTCGTTCGACGCGTCTTGGAGTGCACTTTCAGGGGTTATATTTTGTTACCTCTGTATCCGTGACGAATTTTGGAGAAAACACAGGTCGAACGCAAAACATGCGATTTGGCCGGCGGGTTTTTCATACTTCAGCGTCCCGCCACATCTATACACACAAACTAAGGGCAACGTGTTATACACGTGGCCGCGGGGCTGCGTCAGTGGAGCCGGAGGAGGAACGAAGGACGGGTGAATTTATTGGCCGAATCAGCAGTCAACAGCCGAACGGATCGGAGGGAGAGCAGAACGATGACTAAACTCGGGCGAGGAATGACGGCGGCGGCAGCAGGCGAGCGGAATGCCCGAGACAGAGCGGCGGGGAACAATCCACTCAGGAGAGAACGGAACAAGGCTGCGGCCAGGTCGGATCATACACCATTCGAAAGACCATACATAGAGCTTTCTAACAGACACGACCATGCATGATTAGCTGCAAAAACAATCACGTTTTGATCAGTGCGAGACCACGCACTAAAATTCCAACTCCCATCGCTTCCAGAGAGCACATCTCCGGAATGAATGATCGCAGAGATGTAAACTCTTCGATTCTGTGTAGCCGACAGTCAGCTCAGTCGAATGAACCAATAAAATCAGGGGTGTCAAAAATGAATGTGCCACTCATTGGTCCACCCTTAGGAAAAATCCCTTATAAAGCCAATTATTCCGTTCGAATTGAACGGTGGTTAAGGAAGAACGCGGAAAAAACGAGAGACAAACAGCGACGGCGGCCTCCTTCTGCACGCGAACACACGACACGCTTCTTTCGCCACGGCGTCCCGCGCGCTCGCTCCTTCGCTCGCTCGTTCGGTCCCCCCGCGTCGCTCCGCTCGTGACCACAATTCGAATTTCGATCGCAAAAAGCGGGCGGCGTCCTCCACGCGCATCTCCCGCCCGTCCGCTCTCTCGGTGGACGAAAAGCGGGCGAGCGATCCCCACGTGTGTGCGCGGAGACAAAGGACGGCCTGCTCCGCGAAAGAAGTTGATGAACAAGGCGAGACAGCTACGCGTTTCTCTTGCAAGTTGGAAAACTCGAGCAATGAAGGACGAGCGGCCAGTAGTCGACAAAACCACTCGCTGGCGGACGGCGCGCCGCTCGATTGCGAGCGGACTCTGTGATCGAAGCGAAGCGGTAAACACGAGCGTTCGTTGCTGCTCGCCAAACGGAAATGCTCTGCTGTCCACAGGACACGAAGGACGCGTTCAACAATCAACAAAGTTTATTCATCCACGTGCGGCAAGAAAGACGAAACGGATGCTGTGGGCGGACGAAACGCTCCTCCAAACGCTCAACGGCATCCAGCGATCGGCGTCGTACTCCTCCACCAACTCCTCGTCCAACTCCTCGCCGTGCCGCTCAAACTGCGGGTGTTTCGCGAACACTTCACGCGCTCTCGACCACGCCCGTGAGTACGCCGTTTAAACAAACGGAAGCAATGAGTGCGGGGAGGAGGAAAAGCCTACGGCGAGGGTGATGGAATCCGGCAAGCAGATCTCCGCTTCGAGCTCCAGCGACGGAAGGCCTGCTGCTTCGGCGTCGCGCAGGAGTCGGGAGCCGCGCGTGGCCGTCGCGTTCAATCGAACTTCCAACTCGTGCAACGAAGCCTGAACAAGGCCGAGAGGAAACGAGAAGAAGGTGGACTTGTCACCGGGTTGGAATAGAGGAAGTCGTGCAGCTGGACGCGCAACACGAAGCGGTTGTTCAACGGGTGGAGGTTGGCGAAGAGCGCGCGGAACTTCGCTGCGGTCTTCTTTTCCCACTCGATCTCCGTGCTGTCGACGATCGCCCGCAGCAGCACGCGTTCCACGGCCGCGTTCGGCTTGCAGCTGGAAGCGGCGCAATAGAAGGCAGCATTCTATTGAAAGTTTACGGCGCGTGCTCCGCAAACTCGCTCAGCAGGTCGTCTTCACTCGCGTCGATCACCCGGGCATTAGAGCAAAGGAGGAGACCGACAGCTAAGGACTGGAAGGGATAAATCGATGCAAGAAGCAACGAACAAGACTGCCGGGCAAAAGCGAAGGAAATTTTCGCCTTCTGCACGGGAATTGGGCGAATCTTCGGCGCCAAAAGACGGAAGTCTTCGCTGAAGCGAGACGTGAACGAAGCGATAGGATCGGGCAGTGCGTCGCGGAGGGCGTCCATGAGCTCGGCGGATTGTTCCGTTGATGAATCAACAACTGCATTCATTTTAGGTGCGTTGTGCCGTTTGCGGCGTCTTTGACGGAGGAGCGGCACCAGAAAGCGGACATCTCGATGCTGCGCGGTTGGCGAACAAGGAGACGCCGCGGTCATTGATCACGAATTTTCGGCCCATTCCCGCGACATCGCTCCTTTTCCTCCTCGCCGGCCATTCAACCTTAACTCGAGAGAACACAGCCAAAGAAAGCAATGACAAATTGAAATTGGCTAACACACCGTTCTTCTATTGTCAAGCATTAGTCACTTTCGAGCAAACGCACAAGAAATCCTAAATTTTAATCGAAAAAAATATCTGTCTTGACGTGTGGCGTTGATCCTTCGAACAGTTCGATTGACAAAAGAATTAGCACAAACACAATAAAATGAACGCAAAATAAAAGGAACCGGTCGAAAGTACGCCAACGAACAAACAACTCCACGGTGAATTCCGTTGTGCCGCGTGTAATCGACAACGAACACTCCGCTCACATTCGTGGGGCGTCGCTTTGCTTGCCGCATTCTCTGCGATCTTCCGCGTTCATTTGGAACAAATCGACAATGCGGGCGGCGCCAAAAGTGAGTGGATTCTCGTGAATTTTCTTTTGTTCTTTGGTTTTCAGAGTCCCGATCGACCGCGCGCTCCCACGCGGCAGTCCCAGCGGCTGCGCGGCCAGGCGCCGGCCTTGTTGGATTTCCCGGCGGAGCCCAGCGAGCGGTCGGACAAGGCGGCCGACGATCTTCCGCTCGTTGTGTCGAATCACGCCGCTAATTCCACGCTCGCACAAGCGGAAGAAATACCTCCGCCATCCAAACGCGCTCGTTTCGCGGCTACGGATGGTGGTAAGTGCAAAAGGCTACAAACAAACGAAATAACCAAGTGATTTTTTCAGCCAACAAATCGCCTCAAAGTTCCGACCATCGCGCCAAAACGGGCCCCTGCAAACGATGCCCAACCTGCGAGATTCATCTCCACGGGCCGAACACGAACGACCACCCGAATGCTCACAACGTGGATCCGGAAAAGACCTTTTCGTGCGCAATCTGCGGCATTGCCATGCAGAAACCAAGTGGGCGAAACGAGCACGAAAAGAAGCAACATGGGTTCATTCGGCACGAAGCGGAAAAGGGCAGCGAAGCGGTAGTTCGCATTCGCAAAGTGAGTCGACTTTTCCTTCCGTTCATTTCTTCCCGTTGATTTCAGTCCCAACTCGCTCAGTTGTTCAATGTGGGCACCAAGTTGGTCGACCTCCAAAAAACTGCCATTTTTTCGCGCCATTCGCAAGCCGATGACTACGCCAGCGAAATCGAACTTCAGGCGATCGTCGATGCGGGCCACTCGGGTAAAAAGTGCCCTTGCCGGAACAACGACGGCATGAGCCGCGCCGCCGCTTTTGGGCCGCCCGAAGCGCACGATCGACTGGCGGCCGCGGGAGCCCATCTCGTCGAACTGCCGCCCGAGGACGCCGCCATCCCGCAGCTCTCCATCTTGCATGCCGAGCGCGTGCTGACCGCCGAGCGGGAGATCCTGCTGGAGTACGTGCCCGCCGCCGAGTCGCTATCCACCGCGCCCGCCGCTTTCCAACGGCTGCAGGCCGAAGTTTCCCGAGTCAAGCAGGACGGGCACGGCGGCTCCGAGATGGACGTCCGCGACCCGACATCCTGCGCCGAGCAGACCGAGCTGCCGGATTCCTTCGGTTCGGCTTCGGTTGTCCGCAGTGTCGGCGGTCACGTGGAGGACGGCTCGATGGACACTGGCGCCCAATCGGAGAGCGGCACGTCGCGCTGCAGTTCGCGCGCGTCCGCCGCCTCGGCTGCCCGGCCGCTGGCGAGTGAGGAGTGCGTGTGGTACGCAGGCGAATTCCAGAAACGTCAGTTATTTTTTGGATTTTATTTCTTTTGTACGCCTGCTTTTAGTCTTCGGCGACGCAATTCTCGAAACTCTGACGCTTGCCTTCTCTCGGGCCAATTCCGAAAGCATTCTCGGCAAGTGCGGGAGCATTTCGATCACACAGGCAGACCTACGAACGCTCACCAATAACCGCTGGTTAAACGACATAATCATTTCCGCCTATTTGGAGCTGATCGTCGAGCGCAGTAGGCGGAAGGGACTCGAACGGGTGAGTTCTTCGATTTCCATTCACGTTTTCCGTCTTCCGTTCAGATCTACGCGTTCAGCACTTTCTTCTTCTCCCAAGTTGACAAGCACGGGTACGACGGCGTGAAGCGGTGGTTCCGAAAGGTGAACCTCTTCCAGCACGAGATCCTCTTAGTGCCCATCCACCACGGTTTGTTCCCGCCCGTTTCCTGCTTCCACTGCTCCGTTCAGAAAAACACTGGTCGATGGTGGTTGTTTCGATGAATCGGCAGATCTTCTTCTACTACGACTCGTTGCTGTTCGAAGACCATAAAGAGGGAGAGGAGCTCACCTGGCAGTACGTGAACTGCGTCAAGTACGTCCTTTCCCTTCCGATTCTTACCCTTTTTGTTGTTCAGGAAAGTGATCGAAGAAGAAGCAAAGCAGAAGCTGAAGATCGCGAACTACTGCAAGAATTTCCTCATCGTGTGTGTGGTTCGTACGCTTCTTTTCGCATTGATTCTGCTCCACTCGTTTTTAGAACAGCCCCGTGCAGGATAATTTGGTGGACTGCGGTAAGTGGAAAGGATTCCGTCCTTCTTTGTTCATCCACCTGCTTTCAGGAGTCTTTGCGTGCTGCTACGCGGACGCCTTCTGCCGGCAGGAGACGACACTGACGTTCGACCAGGACAACATGCATTTCTACCGGCTGCAGATGATGGCCGAGATCGTGTGCGGCTTCTTGTTCGAGTCGCCCCGCGCTCCGCCGTCGGAAGTGATGAGCGAGCCGAAACACACGTCCGCAGAAGCCACGCTGGAAGGAGAATTGGACCAAAACGGCGTGATCGGCAGCAAGGACAAGGGCCCACCACTCGGCAAGGTCGCCCACAACCGCATTTAGGGACCCGAACGGCAGCCAGCAAACGATTCACCCCGTGCTCTCTTTTGGTTCGGAATTGCCTTTGTGATGAGTCGTGTGTCCGCTTTTGTTGATGTTCGCAGACGGCAAGCGCGCGTAATTGTTAAATTCTATCCTTTAATCATTGAATACCTTTGTAAATGCAAATGCGGGCACGAGCATAAATCCGTTCATAAGCCTGTTGATTCGGAGGTCAGCAATCAAAGGAGACAACGAAACACCAACTTCTCGACAATTCTTCGATCAATTCGACCAACTGCCCGCTTCTGGACGAAGAGGCTGCCCTTGAAGTGCGCAAAGTGCCGGCGGAAAAGGTCGACATGGAAGTGGCCGCGAAAACGTCCGTTCTTCACATTGGACAAAGCGTTGTGGTAGGGCGCCGTGCAGCTGGTCGGACTTGGCGAGCAGATCGACGAAGACGGGCAATTGGAGCGGTTGTTATTCCTTTTGTTCGGTGGGTGCATCACACGCCCGATGCCAGTCGAGGAGAAGCAAAGTGACGGCGAAATGGAAGCGCTCGTGATTCTCGCTGTTAAACGAGCAATCCACGTCGTAGCGGACGAGCTGATCAATGAACTGAACAATCGGAGAAATGACCAAAAGGAAGAAAACGATGAACATTCGCACGCCATCCGGATGCCGTGGAACATCTGCGCATTTCACCGCTCGACGCGTCGTCGTGCAAAAAACACGAATGAGCGGCGGCGGAGGGGTACGGCCAAATCGTCCGCACGCCGCATACAACCGACCGGTTCCCTGCATTTTGGCATTCCGCTTCACTTGCGTCCACTTGATGACTTTGGGCAGAATTTCCACGCGTTTGTGAAGATGAAAAGGATTTCCACTTTCGCCGAAATATTCCTTACACTTCCGGCTATTAAATGAGGTGCCTGGGTCGCTTAATCATCAAGTACTCGCCGAGCAATAATCAATTTTTAGACCGCTTTACTGCATGACCGACTTTACCGCGCTGTAGTTTCTCTGAACAGCCATAAGAAGTGAAATACTGCGGTGCGTTTGTTCTTCACAATCTTGAGATTATAATCGAGTAAAGCTTTCAAGGTTTCTGGCGCTGTTTATCTTTATCCTGTGGAAGGCGGACGAAGGTCCGCCTCCAATTTCCTTCGATCAGGCCACACCCCTCGATAATTGTATATAAGTCGCCTTCATTCACTTGTGAGGCAAGGTTCGGAATGGAGCGAAAGCTCCTGCCCGCCTTCACTCGCGGGAAACGTCAATAAACGAGTAATTGGCGAGTTATCGGACTTTTTCCCGCGACATGGTGCCCTGTTATCTATCGGACTAAGTACCTACTACCGGCCGACTATTCGGATTCTAATTAATTCTCCTGACCGTTCCTGCTATCACTCCCGTCGGACGCACCTTTCTGGCGCCGGAGGGCCGCGATCCCGCGACGGATCGCTTGAGCACGAACGGAGACGAACGGCCGCGATAACGACGACTCGCGGACTGCGAACGGACAAAGTTTCGCCTTGTGACGCACGGAGACCGGCAATCGACGGCCTTTGACGCACGAACGGACAAACAAGGACAATGGGCGAACTCAACAAATGGCAGGAGAAACGAACGACTTCAACGAGGCGGACGGATCACGACTTCTGTCCGAGGACGAACGAAAGAGACGGCGGATCGAATTTCCGCAACGAATTGAGGACACGATCGTTGGATAACAAGGACAAATAATTTCGGCCAACGATTCGACGAACGTTCTCTAATGCAGCCGACCAAAAGGAAGGATGCAAAATGATGAGCAAAACGGTTCTTACGGAGACGACAAAGGACGTACAAAAGGAACAAAACGAACCAGGACGCTCCTTAAAGGATGTCGACGAACATAAAACAACCGTTCGGAGCCCGTAGAAGATGGACAACAGATTGAAGATCAACGCGACGATTTGGAGGACGCGGACAAAACGAAGGCATGCCGAAACACAAGCAACGATGAACACACAATGCTCGACAATTGGACCAGATTCGATGGAAAAGTACTACTTAATTGATCAGATTTCCTTAATCCACTCCATTATTGTTGCATTGCCCTTTATCCCGTGTTCTCATTTCGGCTCGGGGAGTGTGGAAGGCGGACGAAGGTCCGCCTCCAATTTCCTTCGATCAGGCCACACCCCTCGATAATTGTATATAAGTCGCCTTCATTCACTTGTGAGGCAAGGTTCGGAATGGAGCGAAAGCTCCTGCCCGCCTTCACTCGCGGGAAACGTCAATAAACGAGTAATTGGCGAGTTATCGGACTTTTTCCCGCGACATATCCATCAAAAAAGACGCGCGCGAAAAGTCGTCTGCAACGTGATTGAACAACTGCAGGCCATCAATTCGGGTTACAGCAATCACAGAAGTCATCCGGTCAACATTCCTCGGTTTTTGAAAGGTTTGGGCAGGTTTCGATCTTTCGAGGTCCGCGCAAATCAGTGCAGACCGAAGCGAAAATGCCCTTTTGAATCGGCGGTCGCTCTTCGGACCGCGAAATGCTGCCAGTCGCTTTCAACGAGCGGTTGTCCGGCCTGCATCCGACTGCGCGTCGAGGGCAACGCGACCTGCCGGGTCGAAAATCCGCTTTCTGCCCGCCGCTAATCGATTGCTAAGCGCGGACTGCCGCCGCCCTCCGCGCGCTCAGCGGACGTCCCATCCGACCGGCGGCTTACTCGCTCAAACGGGCTCGCTTTTTTGGGCTTTTTTTCCCGCTCGGAAAGAAAGAGCAGCGCGAATTTCAGTTCGCATTCAAGCTTTCTGAGTGCAATCTTTGTGCTGTAAATCCACCCACTTCGTTCGTTTCTGAATTCTCAACAGCCCTCTTTTTCTTCTGCCGGTTGAGCAGCAAATTTCTTACAGATTTCGGCCGAAATTTCACCAATTTTCGTTCCAATTACCGTCCGTTACTCGTTTTAATCTTTACAAACGCGATCAATGCGTACTTTTTGTGCGAAATTCGATGGGAAGTGGTTGGGCGGACGAATGAACGAACGATTTCTTCGGAGATATTCTGCCATATCTCGGCTTTCCGCGTGTTTTCGTTTGAATCGTGCCTGCTCAGACTCGCTTCATTTGTAATGTCGTTTACCGGCTTCCAATCTCTTTGCTTTCAGGAAAAACAAACGGCCGTGCGTCCGCTAAATGTCCGAGCCCGCTGGCTGCTCCATGTACACCGCGTCCTCTGGTTGGTGGACGGGTTCGACGAGGCCAGGTTAGACCCGTTCTTTCGTTGTTTATTTCCGCCATCGTTTGCAGGACGCTCAGGCCAGTCAGGCAGCTATTCGTGATCCGTCGCTGGGTCGTCCGGTCTCCCGCCCGTCCGCCAAGCGAAGCCGTCGGCGTCGTCGGCCGTCCACATTGCCGAGGATCCCGTCCGACTCGTGTCTAGGTCTGCCTGGGCTGATGGCCCGAGCGACGGGGGAGGCGACGCGGGCGGCCGTTTAGCCTCGAAAGTGGCGGTAGGACACCCCCGTCTAGGTTAGTCTTGACTGACGGCGGGGACCCGACCGCTGCGACGAAAGGCAGGCGACTTGCGGTCGATCGAGGCAGAGCGGAAAGCTTGGCGAACGGCACGAACGACAGGAGAACGCCGTAGAAGCCGCGAATCGATGAATGGCAGCCGAATAGCGAACGAATGTGGAAGCCGCGGCCTCCATCGTTTCGACCGGTTGATCGAATGGCGACCTGCAGGCCGACGATAACTAATTGCTGGACTTTTCACTTTTATTGACGACGCGAGCAGGTTTGTGGAGAGATCGCCGCAACTGCCACGGTGGGTATCCGAAGAGAACGAGCATTTTACTTACTGATGATATTTCAGAAAAAGACGGTCTCCATCGTACTTGAAATGGAGGCCACCCAAACTTTCGCCCGCAAACGTTCTCTCAATCATACCTGTTGCTCTCTACTCCACAAGTGCCCCTCTACGAGATGCCGAGAGTCCCGCACTCGTTCTTCGCCTCCATTTAATTGTTTTGTCTGCTTGTGGTTTCGTTTGTGCATGTGCGTTGAGAAGATAGTCGAGCGGCCGCTGGAGTCGCTTAGAGCGCTCGCGGCTGCACCTTCCGGTCCGTCCACCGCCCCATCGGCTATTCGGTGGAAGTCGGTGACTGCGCTCTCTCGCCAAGAAAATTCACCGGGAGATGCTGCCTGGCGGCTCGAATGCGGCTGTCGTCGGGATTAGAGGTGGGGGACGTCAATGCCGCAGTAGCTTCGCTCTTTCGCTAACAAAGGTGCTCTGCGAAGGCGTTGATCATTGAGCGACTATCACGTCCGCAAACCGCCGTCAATGCAGAAAGCAGGTCGTGCCCGTCGTTCGTTTTCCCCGTCGGTGAAACGATCGTAAAGCTCCGTAATGCTGACCGCCGTCTCGTGGCCCGTTTCGTACAACGGCGATCAGCTGTTTGTCGGGCTCATGGAATTGGGTCAAAGATGCGTGAAACCGACGCATCCCGCCATTCGGCTATATACGCCTCTGCAGCCACGAACCGAGTCGAACGGAACGCTTGCCGCGCGTGCCCGGCGGCCGATGAGTGTTCCAAGCAGTTTATTGCGTGACGATACGGTGGCAATCAAGGAAACCCCAAGAAGTCGAACAGTTTTGTGTGGAGCATCTCAAGTTTCGAAGACGACCGACGGCGCCACAAGTCGAGCTGTATTTTGACAACACTTCAATTGCATTAAGGAAAACAACAAACAAGCTTCGTGGTTTCGAAGTGAAACACAAAAAGTCCGGGGCTTTTGTTGAGCAGTTGCGAGACGGGGCGACGGAGCGACAGAAGAATATATGTTGTATAAATAAGAGAATGAGCAACCGGCTCTTACCCGCCCGTATTTCGTTCTTCTGCTTGAATTAAATATCAGCGAACTAGAGTGATGTTTGCAAAGACGAATCAGTACGTGCTCAGAATGCTTTCGGTCCACACTTGCTTTCGAAGTTTCAGCGCGGAACGAACAGGTCGATCGGAAATTAGACGGTCGCAAAGTTGACCGACTGAACGAGGACACCGACGGCCGACTCGTTCGGTTGGAGCTCGCGGACGGCGGCGTTCAGCTGGTTAAAGAAACTGCACGTGCACTCGTCTTTTAGCCCGACGTACAGGCGGGCCGCCAGCTACACGTCTGTCCCGCCCTCGAATAGCGTTCGCAGGTGGGTGGTTAGCGAGGAAGACAGAAAATGGCGTCTAACAAGCCGAAGCCCATTGTCACGCCCAGTCGCGACCGGAAACGCTGCATTTTCAATCGCTTCCGTCGACTTCTGCTCGTCCACGCGCCTTTCTGTCCGCTCCTCTGCACGACTGCACGCATTTCTTCGTGTACGGGTGGGTGGACGCAAGTCTCTCAACCGTCTGCGGAGAGGAGTGATCAACGAGAAGAATGCAGACCCGCCACTCCGTTTGCCGTTCGCACGAAAGAGTCGGCCACCTTTAGTTCCAGCATATCGCACCAGAACTCGGAAGCCGTGCCGCACACGTCGTCTGAACGAGGCCGTGAGCGAAAGAGGAGAGCCGACTGACCGTAGAAATCGTGCACGAATTGGCGGACGTGTTTGGGTGGCCGTTCAGCTGCTGGGCCGACCCTGCGTGCGCCGTCCGCCTCGTCCCACGCAACCGCTCGGAACGTTCAGCGCGAACTTACCGAAGCTCCCAGACGTGTCTGACCGTCGTCGCTGTGTGCGGCAAGAAAAGAACTAAAAGTAGACAAAAGCGGCACTTTGGCTGCTCATCCGTCCGTCAAAGAAGCCAACAGAACGCGAAATGCGGCCACATTACGATGGACTGCTCCTGCCGGGCGGCAAATGAGTAGATGGCGTCGAGGTTGTATTCTTTTTATAAGGGGCCGCTTACGGTCGCTGCAAACGAAAAACAGCCTTTTTTGCAGGTCCTTGTCCGTCCTTCGAGCAATCGATGACTGATCCGGCCGCTTCTCCATTCCTTCCGAGACACGGCTTCATTCCAACAAGCAGAAACACCATTTCAACGATCGCCTTCTCGGATCTTTGGCTGCACAAGCCCTGGAACTGCCGCAGTGAGCGACTTGCTCTCCTTCATGCTCCAGGTCAAAGGAAAGAATTCGTCCTTAACCTTTGCGACGACCGCCTTCTGGATGCCCCATTTCAACTGTCGACAGCGGCCGACCGCTGCCGTTTTGCGTTCCGCAGTGACCATTCGGTAGATGACCTAGAAGTGAAGAATGTAGACACGCAAATAACGCAAACTCCTGCAACGCGCCTTTGCCAAGTCGGTTTATTCCAAAACGGCGCCGAGCTTCCACTCTTTTCCGTCGTATTGGTTTGCTGCAAAAGTTTTTAGGCACTCGCAGTGGAAATGAAACAAAAGAAATCGGCTGCGCGCAAGGGAGTGAACGAAGCTTTCGGGCCTATTTCTTTTGTTCCAGGGTGCTCAAGAACTTTTGCAGCAAACCAATACGTGCGCAAAAAGAAGGCCTTTAACTAGAAGACGGCGTCTTCTGCAGCTTTCTTCTTTTGAGTAAAGAACAATCACATCAGTGGTTTATAACAAAAGGTTCAGCTGCTTGTGATTCTCGGAAAGGATCGCAAAAGCGAACGCCTTCGAGCTCTTCAAAGCCTCTCGCTGTTCGACGATTTCCAGGTCGCGGGACTGTCTGCACGTGAGCAAGTCGGTGGTCGAGAAGGCAACAAAGCGGGTCTTAGTTCGTTTGTGTAACAAACGGATCGTGTGCTTGAAGAGCGCCCGCTCGTTTGGGTGTCTTCCAGATCAGCAATCGCAGCAGAAAGGCAGATCAATGGCGTAGAAGGGTCATTAGCGAAGATCCCACGCGTTTACGGTCTCCGGCGCGCAAGCGAGGAAGCAGGCAAACGCCTACGAGCGGCTGATCTTTGTGCCCACGGCCGCAAGGACGTCCACCTAAGCGACTAGCTGTCGCAGTCGGCCTCAAGCTTTCGAACACAATCCATAAAAAAGCAGCTGCAAGGCGACCAACTAGCTTGCTATATTCTTTCGTTTTACATCGTCGCTTTCAATAAACACTTGCGTCCGACTTGAACTGGTGCATTGCAGGTCAGAACTCGAATAGGTAGATGAGAAATGGTCGATCATGCGATTCGTCAGTCTATGAATTCAATCCATGGCAACTGGCGGCTGAGACCAAGCACTGCTAGTCGTGTTCCGCGCCTGTTCCCGCTTTGTCTACTGTTCGCCAGCTGCTCATTTCTTGTCCGCACAAACGGCGCGTTCTCGGTCTGTCCCGTGCATTCTGGGTGCACATTTGGTCGGATCTCGGCCCCACACCTCCGCCGCCTACCATCACTCGCTGGGCAGTCCGCTCGCTTGCTGCTGCCTACCCCGCTATCTACCTGGCGGGTCGTTCGACTCGCCGCCTTGTCTCACGCTCAGCCGCTCGCTCACGTTCATCATTCGCTCGTCGTGTGAATGACCGCGGAATTCGAAACAGTTAGTTCGAGCGATTGATCGCTGGGATTGGCGCGGCAAGTGCCTTATTTGTGCGGCTGCCCGACTACTTGATTTCTTCGTGACAATAGAAACAGTATTAGTTGTGTCATCTCCGCTGAACGCGGACGTGCGGAACGGCCACCGGACGACCTCTGATATTTATGCTTTTTTCTCCGTGTTTAACGCAATCGAAAAACAGCCGAGCGGTGGGGCGGCATGCGGGTAGACGGCGACAAAGTGGCTGAATCACCGGAGAGGAGAGAAGCGGGCAGCAAGTGCGCGCAGGGAATTCGCAATGGATCGTTCGAATCGCCGATCAAACAGGAAGTTGACGGAAAACTTGCGAGAACAGCAACAGAGCAGATCCAAAAACTCAATCCGCTAGTACTGTCAGTCGGTCACGCAAAATAGTGCAAAACGTGAAATTCTCATCCACTTTGTAGAGTTTTCGACGCTGATTCCAAATCTGCAATCCGTTTTCCAATATCTTCATCCGTTCTCGAGTTATTTTGATTTGAAAGGTGCGAAAAAGCGCGGTGGGCGGGGCGGGGGTCAGATTGCGCAATCAGCGGGCAGCGAGGGGTCAAAAGTCGCCAGCGAGCGGGATTGAGTGGAAATCACTTTGCAAGTACACGTTTTCGCGGAACGGCCGAACGTGCTGTGCCGTGAATTTGCAGATTTCGTTTCAAAGCTCGACGAACACCTCTCAAAGCAGATCGTGGCCGAAGGCCGCGACTCTGCTGGTGATCACATCGTACCGTTGAGGTATTTTCGTTGCAATCTTTTTTGCCTTTTGATCGGGAATGAAATCGACAGCGCGCATGCTATAATTTGTGCACAACGCAAAGAAATTTCGAGAACGATTGCGGCGGGTCTTTTTTGTTTTATCACGTAGAAATTGCTAAAGCTCTACTTTCCTTTACGAGACAATTCTGTTTGCTGCTACTGCCGGGCGTCGTGCTGGGTTGAACAACGCCGGCAGGGGGAATTGACAAACGCAAATCCGACTAAAGAGAAAGCAGTGGGCGAAACGTATTGGCCGGAGAATGGACAACGACAAGCGATAGCATTGAAGACCAAACGAGACCACCAACGGCTGCGATGCTCCGCAGAGAGATCGAAAGTGCCGGGCGGCACGGAGTGGAAGAAAGCAGGCGGATAGTCGTAAATAAAGGCTGGCAACTCTAGTCGTTCGAAGAGCTCAATTTGACCGCTTTTTGGCATAGATTCGTACAGCTGCCGATGTCTTATTCTCTTCTTTCCGTTGGCTCCCCGGCTGATTGCTCCGGGGACTGCGTTCGGAAAGCCCAGTAGTCGAGGAATGCGCAGCGACACACACAAGGGGCAAGCTTTTGCAATGGTCGATTGCGATGGCCGTCTCGTTCGTACTTGCAGCGCATGCCGATCGTTACATTACAGCGCCGAGGCGATCACGCAAAGGATGTGTTGAACTCCAGTTTCGACTATTCCCTTCTGCTTTCGGTTAGCTGATCGTGACGGCGAAAACATGGCAGACAAGGGAAAGCTTTCTTTCTGCGTTCACTGACCGGTTCGTTTAGCCCTTTTCAGTTCGTGGAGCCCTCGGAGTGACTCTTCTGTTTTGCCGCATTCATCCTCCCAATTCTTTTCAAGCTTTCCGGCGGCGAAGACTCGTGGGATGCCAAAAGGAAGATGCAGACGCCAAGCTTTCGTTGTTCCGAGTGAGTGGACGGCGGACAGAAGAACAACCAAACGATTCCGTTTGTGCGGCAGCGTGTTGCCGGGTGAATGTCGAGAGCAGTGGAGTGGTGATCGATTTAAAACGGAGTTTGACTGCTTTCTTTTTTCTTCTTTTCCGACTGCCGTAAAGTTCGTCCAAAAAGCCCTCACTGCGTTCCGAATACTCGATTGTCGCCGAAATGAAGCACGGTATGGAGGCCTCCCGTCGAGGTTTGGTTGGCCGCTTTGTTATACACGATTCGATCAAAGCTTTCTGTCGGTTATCGCTTGGAAATGCCGCAGAGCGTTCGGCAACAACGAGGAACTATTTGTTCGCTCCAACGAGAAGGAAGAGATGCAAGTGAACTTTGTTGGATTCCATACATGATCACGATTCAACTGCCTTCTTTGCCGTTCGACATCGGGTTTTGTCCTGCAACCTCCAACCGTTTGGGTGAGCGGCAAGATGTTCTGCTACCTTTTCTTACTGGAGACTGGCGGTTCATTTCGTTGCTCGCGACATTCTTATTCGTTCTTTTCGTTCGGGTACAATACGCTCGGTGCAGGCGGAACGGGAACGAAACTCGCGGCAAGCTATTGCGTTCTTCTTTAAAGTGTATGGTTTCTGATGTGTTCGCCACAAAGCCCTGATTTTGTACACCGAATAGGGAACGCGACCAAAAGCCGCAATGCTTGTTTTTTCCATTTTTGGCGAACACAGCCACAAACGAGACCTTTGACCTTGTACTGCCCGGCGTTTGCGCTACTTGTCCTTGTCGGCGATTCGAGGCGGATTCTCGCGATTCCGGCCCACCCTCACTCTTTGCGCGGCTTGCTGGGCACGCGTCCGCTCTTCTCGGTTGTGGACTATCCCCATTCGCACGCACGACTCAGTCGCGCTTTTCTGTGATGGGTTCTAATAAACGACATAAGGAAGTCCTCCTCGGCCAAACCGAAAAAACTGAATAGTCTTTGCGTGAGGGCTAGTCGGTGATTGACTCCAGTACGCAAGCCGATTTTGGCTTGCTGCTGCAGACTACAAACGGTGTGGCTTCTCGCGATTGGACAATAACACGCGCAGTTTTTTTTAAATTGTGGATAGACACTAACTCGGATATTAATCAAGCAATCTTCAGATTGTTCAACAGCTACCTCTGACTCAAACGAAACGTTTATGACTCAAATGAATTTCATAAACACACAAACGATCCAATAGCCACCGGCCGATGGCATCGACGCGAAAGGCGGTCTAGCCGATGGTTCGACGACTATCAAAAGGATAAAAGGAACAAAGGCAATAAAATGATAGCATTGACGTTCGCCCTCGCTCGATTAAATGCGACCGAAAGAGGCGTTCGTAGAGATCGCTTCGAGGAGCCGTTCGCGGAGCTTCTCCAGACTCGAATACGGCGGCAGGTCGATCGTGTTGGTGCTGCAAACACGCGCCATAGATGAACCCAAATAAGCCAAAAGCAAACCATGTGTGAGACGCTGGAAACGCGTTGACGCGCCAGTGCTTGGCAATCGTGAACGGGCCTCCGACCAGCTGCGACATTCCGCCTTGAGGTGCCTGGAATTCCCGTAATCACTCGGTCTTCGCGGAGTCTTACCGTGCGGGAGCCATGGCAGAATTCGAGAAGATCTCCCAACTCTTTCTGGTTGAATTTCTCGACCACTGACCAAAACCAGCGAATGGTGGGATGCCGTCCGCCGCCAGACCAGCCCGCGCCGTAAGCGGTTGATTGCTTCCAGTCGGACACGTCGATTTTGCGGCTTCCTGAAGTCGGCCGAATGAAACAAAGCCCATTGAACGAAGGCCCTCACCGGAAATCAGCCGGCCCAGCTCTTCGTCAGTGAAGATCTTGAGAACGCGCTGAGGCACGACCATCCGCACGGAATCGACAAACGTGCGCGTGGGACCGAGGACGAGCTTCTCGATGTTCATCAAGGCACGACGCTCGTGATACTCGCGCATGGTCTCGTCGGTGAGCTTGCGCTGAATGGACTAGGATCAAAAGAAAAGCAAATATTGCTCACCTTCTTCCCTCCCGCACACATTTCCCGTTCAAAGGTTCGCTTGTTTCGGTTTTGAACCTCGATCGTAAAGTAGACTTCCTCGTCCGGGTAGAGCTCGTTGACCTTGAAGTTGCCGCACTTCCGAATGTTATCGTAGAGCTGCTTGTCGTTCGGCTCAATGTCATCGACAGTCACTTTCACGCCCAGCAGGTACTTGATGATGAACGTCGCAAATCGCACCGGCAAGGGCAGGCCCTCGAAGATCGCCTTTCCAACGATGAGGCCAAGCAGCTTGAAAGACAGTAGAGATTTAAAAAAGCAAAAATCTTTACCTTGAGACGTTCCTGCCATTGGACCTTCTGGACGACGTCGTATTGAAGTCGAAGCACGTTGCCGTCGCCCATCGGCTCAAAAAGGCCGGCTTTTGGAGAGCACAACTCGAGGAGGATCTCTTGGATGTACGCGCGCAAAGGACCTCCCGCATCGACGGCGAATTCGCCTTCGAACTTGACGTTCCACCTGCACCGCATCGTGTGTCCGTCGAGGTGCATCCCGTCCGGCCGGCTACCGCTAAAGGCTGCGAGGGTGGAGTCGACAAGTCGGCCGCGCTGCACGCTCAACCGGAAGATCTTCGGCTTTCTCACGCGGCCGTGGAGAACGCTGGGAGGACGGCAGTTGGCCCGCAAGGCAGCAACCTTTGTGACGAACGGCGTGTCGACGTTGAACGCCTTGTACCAGTTATGATAGATCGGGGGATGAGCCACTATTTGGTGACCCTCGGATTCGTCCATTTCGGTGTCCGACAACAGAGTGATCACTAAACAGGTAGCAATCAAGACCGAACAGAACAATGCAAATCTTCAAAAATAAACCAAACCACAATCCACGCACCTTCGACACGTCGCTGACCGGCCGCTGGCTCGTAGACGCGCTCCTCGTCTTCGGATTCAGACTCCGATGATTCCGACGACTCATTTCCATCCGCCTGCCCGGTGTTGCTATCGTCCTCATCCTCGCCATCGCTGAGAACAACTGAAAGCAAAAAAATAACTCTAGAGTAGAACAATTCTTCGAATATAATCCATTATAAACGAGATAAGCGGACAAACATACTCGGTTGTTCGACCGTTCCAGCTGCTTGGGACGCGCGCGATCGGTTGGCGATTACGATGCTCGACTGATCGATGACCGCGGAATGGGAAAGGACGCCTGAAGGAAAAATTAAGCAGAAAAACGCGTTGCATCGGTCACCTTGATCGCGAACCGCCGCATTCGGCGTCCCGCCAACCGCATCGCGACCGTTGATAGGAAACTCCATCGCTTGCTCGTCGATTCCTGAACAAACACACGGCTTCCACAACTACGAGAAAACAAACGCTCCGTTGATTGACCGCACAATTTTCTTGTTATCGATTTTCTTCTGATCGACAGACTGCGCAAGGCGCTGAGCCAATGGCCTCCGCAACTCTGCCTACCTACTGCCAACATGCGGTGCGCACCACTTCCACGCGCGTCCGCTTTGCAAACGAAACTGGAAATACCAATCCATCCGGCTTGAAAAGGTGCAACAAATCTCCGTTATGGCCCCCGGGCATTTTGCACTCCGCCGCGGGCAGACCGCCACCCGTTTACCGCCTGCCGTTCGCTTTACTCACTTTTCTCCACCACAAACAAAACGGTTCAAAAGCTTGCATGAATGTGGAAAAGCGCAAGAGAACAGGCACCGCGTCAGCAACACGCAACTTCGCCACAAACGAAAGCTTGCTTAAACTTTCATCTTCTGTCTGAAATCTCTCGAACCTTCGAGAACGTCAAGCTTGATTAGATTTGAGCAGATCGCTTCGGATAGTGGGTGGGAGAAACGCCAAACGAACGGAGGAGCTCAGAACCGCCCGGATCGCCTTTTTGTCGATCGAAACGAACGCTTTTCGGTAGTTCTGCAAGGGCGTCGTAATTATTTGACTCTTGCAAACACCGTGAGCATAACAGATCGATTCAAAGAAGGCAGAATCGAAATCAACTGACGTCAAACACGTTGATCAGACCCAAAAACCAACAAAAACCTTTTCGACGACTTACTTGCTCCGCTCCTCCGCCCACCAGCACTCCCACCGTCCCGGCTGTTCTCACCAAGTCTGAAAACACCCTTCGACCCCGCGGTGACAACGGAAACTCGAGCAGGCTACATTGTTTGCTTTTCTATTGCTTAGCCGGCATTCAATATGAAGTAAATAAACGCTCAACAGACATCTAGGAAACAGTGCAAACATTTTTATTGAAGTTTAAACCGAAATGGTCGGATCTTGCATCACAATACAGAAGACGAATAATGCCAGTGCAAAGAAAGATCAAGCGGTTGCTCTGTTGTTCCATCGACGGTCCCCCAAGCTCACGGGTATTTCCACTTGGAACGCAGAGAGAGATGGGCTGCGGCGACTGATTGTCCGGCCGCTTCCTGTTCTTAAAAACAAAAAGCGGTCCTCGGGATGCGTGGAGGACGGCGCGCCGCCCTTTCGAGTCGGCGTTTCGTCTTCAGCCCGTGAAGCCGTCGGATTGACTCCTTTTTCTCGGTCCATCCGTTCCGTCATTTCGATGCGAGCCTGTCGACAGTGAAGGCTCGTGTGATGCCGGACAGAATGTAGAAAGCTTCCGCTGGATGGCGAGGCAGAAGAAGGAACGAGTGTGTTCATTCGTGTCCTTGTCGGGCATCTTGCACGACTGCATTTTCTCGAGTCGTTCGATTTGTGAAGCGGCGGAGAACAGCCGAGTGATTGTCGATAACTTCCGAGTTAGTTGCTCCCTTCCCCGTTCTTTTCGATGGATTCTGCTGATCGTCAGGCTTCCTTTCAGTGACTGTTCGGCATTTCGATTGTCGTTAGCGGGGCAGATCAAATCGAAGATGACGGAATCCACATCAACCGTTGATCGGTGACGCCCACAAGCTTTTCAACGGATCGTTCTCACCTCCTCGTCGCTAGTCCAAAAAAACGCGATGCAACACGCCGACTGTCGTTGAAACCGGCGAGTTGTGACTACGAGCCGTTCGTTTGACGTGGATGGAGGGTCGATTCTTAACTCAATGCACAACAAAGCAAGAACACACACTCGCCGCTTTCCTTTCACACCACCGACAGCATCTCGAGACTGAAAGCTTCCATTGAATGGTTTAGTGGATTGAATCAAAAGAAGACCGTTAGTATTCGTCCACCACCGTCCACTCGGTTGTGTTCGTGGACCTCCGCATTACGGTCTTCCATATTCCGTGTCCGCGTTTTCCGGTCCCCATCTCGCCGCTCGGCACCTCCAGTTGGACGTCGATTAGAATGCTGGCAGGCGGTAGTCAAACAAAGCGTAATTCATTCGTCTGCGCAATTCTTGCGAGTGCAGAGGGCGACCTCCCGCACGTGTTCGTCTATTTGATTGCTTCCTTTCACTTTGCCGCCCAATTACCGCACCTCCCGCCTACGATTCGAAAGCTTGCATGAACGTGAAATAGGCACTCGTCTCTCCTCTTTCCTTCCGACTGCAGGCCCATATGTTCACGACGAAGGCTTCCCGTCACTCCCGGGGCCTGCACAAACGGAAAGCTTGATCAGGTTCGAGTCGATAGATGCGGCAAACAGGAACACTGCCAGCTGCAATGCCTTAAAGGACCTCGCAATTGATCAAACTGACAGCTTTCCGCCTTGCGGCATTCACCAACTCTCAGCTGACAGAATAATCACACCAAATCGAACAGGTTGTCGAATTGCAGCTGCTTTGGTGGACTGAAGGAGCAGGCGGGTGTGCCTTGTGCTGTTTGTTGTTTCCTGTTCGCAGAAATCAACAAGTGAAATCACTCGACTGTTGCCTTCCGATTGTCGACGACGAACATGCAACGGAAATCCATTTGCACGTACATCAGTCAACGCAAACGAAGCGAGCTGCCGGCGGAGTCATTCACCAGCGACTGGCTTCCATCCACCTTCCTGTCATCAATGAGGGCGGTTGACATGAGTGAGTGAGTGGGTGTCAGCGGCATTCAACACTCGCTCCTGATTTTCCGCTACCCCGTCTTGCATATTCGGCGGAAAAGCGGGCGACGGCGAGTGCAAAACGTCCATGTTCGCCCGCTTATCGGCCGCTGGTGCAAATCCGTGCCAGACGCCCGCTTTCTTCGTTGTCGGTTTCGTTTGGGTCGTTCTCCGCTGTGGTAGGCAACGGATCGTGATCAGCAGGTAAATCGAGTGATAGATCGTGGAGTGTGCGACTTCCATAAAACAAACAATTTCGTTTTGCCACCCCAATGCTCGGCACAACAAACGAATAACAACAGGCACACAGACCCCCTGTTCTCTTTTCGTACGCAGAAAGCAACTTTTCGTTCACTGATTCCTTCTGTGATGAATCACTTTCAAAATCAAAAGAATGTTCACAATCCACACCGTCCTTCCGCTTTTTAAAAGAGATCATTTGCTCGCCACTTTCAGGCAGCGGGGCGAACGACGGATTGGGTCGGCCGCGAGGGGATGCTAACGGTAGGGTCTGGTTGGTTAAATGAGGCCATTCACGGAGCTTCTTAGTTGAAGGAACAAAAAGATCCCGAGTGGGCATTCTTTGTGCAAGAACGATATTGCTGACAGCAATCGATGCTTTAGTTGACGTTCAATGGTTCTTGTTAATTGCCTGCTTTATTCACGCGTGTTTTCTAGTATAAAAAGAGCATCACGAGGCGGGGAGCGAAGAACCCGAACGCGTCCCGCCAACCCTTTCACGTCGCCGTTTACCTTTGGCCAGCACGTGTTGTCGGGAAAGCTTGGGCCGAACGAAACGGCGAGTAGCAATCGATCGTTGAGGAGGACGAGCATAACATCTCGCTGTTTACCCCAACGATAGCTTTCCAGTTGTTTTGCAATGTTTTCGTGACTCTTCGACTACTCCATGCGTAGTGAGTGGAAACGAGCCGAACGGAATCGCCATTCAACATCCGACTACAGGCCGCCAACATGTGGGACCGCCGTCCACGGATGGAGTGTTTCTTCTTGTGTCCGCAAAGCCGGCGACCAGACGAGTCGAGTGGCAGTCGGATTACGCTCTGTAAACCCGCGCGTGTAAGCGGCCGAGCAGAAACGGCGACCATGCATCTGCGGATCCTACGGGCACCGCCGGCGAGCCGCGTTCTCGTCTTTTCGCTCGTGGACGCGTACAGTAAGCCGCCGATGGACGGCCAGAAGAACTTCCATTCATTCACCGTGAGCCCAGCGAGCGGCGGCCCGACGAGCAGCGTTGCTCGTGTCGTTCTTTTTTCGTTGCTCTTTCTTTGTTGCTCGCTGAACCCAAGTAAACGCGTCGAATCCCCCACTTGTGCTCGGCCTGCCCACCCCAAGACAAGCCGGAACCTCGCTGCGTGCATGCGAGCGAAGGAACGGCGAGGATCGGGATTTCGCGAGCCCGTCCTCTTCGCTCTCGCACGACTTCTAATGTTCACTTTTTCCCAATCGCACGTTTCCGTTTTGTTCGTATCCCGCCAAATATGCCAGCCGTTGCCCTTTTATATACTACAACAATATAACCAAACATCCACAAGGAAACAACAAGTAGAACAACAGAAATTACAAGACGTCGAACCGGCACGATTGGAGATCCCGAATGGCATCGCCTGCAAAGAAAGGGGGCGTTGATTAAATCCAAGAAATGAAAAGACTCACAATCTTCCTTTGTTCCGATGACCAAAGAAGAGCCGAGGTCCGCGCGAGCGATCATGGCCATCAGCTGGCGGAAGCCCGTGGCTTGAGCGCAAGTTTGGACGAAACGGGCGGATTTCGAGTGGACGCCGTCCTTTGCGAAGAGCAGGAAGTGGCCGTCGGGGCCGCGCAAACCGAAGCGGAAGAGGTGAGACGGGAGCGGGACGTTGCCCTGCCATTCGGCCGTCGATAGGCGCAGCAGGAGAAGCGAGCGTGCCGGCGCGTGCACCCAAATCCGCACCGGCAGCACTTTGAACTCCTCCGCCAGCTGCAAGCACGCGTAGTGAGTTGCGAGTGCATGAAAGAGAGGACTCACCGCTGCGTGGTCGTAGAAGAGAAACTCAGGCCGTTTCATGTTGTTCTTTGGACTCCGATCTCGTGCTTTCTTCACTGTTTTGATGAGCAGCGGATGGATATCCACGAGCTTCGTGTGGCTCAAAACGGCCCTTCGTTGGATGTCGCCGATGTTTGTGCCCACTTGGAAGAAGGCGGGCAGGTGCTCCTAAGCACACGAGGAAAGTTGACAAAAAAGCTATTTAAAAGGACTCACAGCTTTGATTCGAATCGCCTCCTTTCGTTTGTTGTCAATTTCCGGACGACGAAAGCCGTGTGAAAGTTTTTCGTGGTTGTTGCGCGCGGTTGCGGACGCCAGCTGTACGCCGCAAAGGCTGCAACAGAAGCCGCCGGTGCGTTGGTGAAGTTTCGTGTGCTCGTCGGCCGTCGACTGCTTCGAAAATGCGTTGAAGCCGCATATCGTACAGGCGGGCTGAAACCGGAGCATGAACGCGTGGAGTGAAGTATCGGACAAACGAAAAGAGGCGGGCGCGGTGGGTTCGCCCCCATGAGGGCTTCCAGTTCGGCCTCTGACGCATCCTCGTCCCCGCCCCGCGGGGCGGCCGATGGGGGAGCCCGCCGTTGGATCGCCGCCAGTTTGAAGCCGACGTTGTAGAGCAGCGAGAGTTGGGACTGGAAGCGAAGAGGATTATTGAACTGCGACTGAGATGGAACAAGCCTTCCGAATTTTTACGGCCGTCTTGCTGGACTTGTCCTCATGGAAGCGGTGGAAGTTGTGTGTGCTTTCGTGAACGTTCCGAACGCTGGCGTAGGGACAGAGCACGCCGCAAACAGAGCATTCGGCCCCCTTTGTCCGTCCATGCGAATTCTCGTGAGTTTTGTGCGTGGCCGGGGATTGTAAGGCCACGCCGCAGAAAGAACAGCGGTACTGAAAGCAGGCGGAACAATGGAAGGACAAAATTGGAACGCCTACTCACCTCGTTCTTCGACCGTCGTCGGTTTGGAAGCGTGCACCCGGAGGAAGCCTTCAGCTTCTGCGGCCCGTCCACCGGCAATCTCTCCGGCGCTTCATCGGTTCTTCCTTCCTCGCTCTCGCCTGACTCGGTCTCCAGCTTCACGGCCGGCGGGTCCATCAGCCGACTGGGAGCCCTAAAAGTAGACAATAAAAGTCATCGGTAGTCGACAATCGATTAGAAATCACGCGAATAAACGTCCGCTTTGCGCAGCAAAAAACGATGAAAATGCCGATCAAACGAACAGAAAAGCTGTAAACAGGCATGGCATTTCTTCCTCTCGCAATGGTCAACTCTTTTCATCCTGCAGACTTCTTTGGCATTGCGCTGTCTTATCGATTTTTATTATTGCATAACGGAAAGAAATAAGCTATCCACGGTGACATCCGCCAAAAATTTGTTGAAGGGATCGCTAATGTGGAGGAGTCGTTGGGATCGAGTAGCCGCCTATCCATCGCTCGTTGAAGATTGGTGGAATGATTAGTCATTGATTTCAGTTCGCTGATCGTACTCGTGACGGACATAACAAAGTAGAAAAAATCTAGCCGTTTTTAGTCCAAATTCTCAAAAACCTGGCAAAAGGGATGGAAAACTAATTGCAAGCAGACCTACTTCACTGCCGACGTATCGGGATACAATCCAGTTTGTTCTTTCAGATCCTCCGCTTTTTGTTTGTAAATGGATCATAAACGTCGGGAGAGAGCCACAGCAGTCAGTTGGCTCACTGTTCTCAGTTGTTGCCATTGTTTTGCTTTCGATTTTCAAAACGAACGGGAGCGCTGGCTGATCGCTTTACGGTAGCTTCCGCCGGTCGCTCGCCGTACAGGCGGCTCCGTCATGGAACCACTAGGTCGTTCGCCTCAGCTGATGGACGAGAGACTGGTGAATCTGACAGACGGCTGATTGTGTCAGCTGGATAGCGACGGAATTCATCGGAAGCAAAGAATACCGAAGAGAAGACCGTCGCCAATTTGCGGCGATATCTGCCGCATTCCCGTGATTCCTAGCCCCGCTTTTGCTCTTAGCGCGGCCGCGCTCCTCAGTTGTTTTCGTTGTGCTTGGTCTTCTGATTGTTTTCCCTTCCACGCGGACGGCTGCTCCGTTGCGTTCTTCCAAATAAACGGCAGAAGGAATTCCTGCTCGACTTTTGGATGATCCAATAGCAACTCAAGAGTCTTTGGGCCGGGCTGAACCCGGGCGTTGACTTCATCGTGGTTTCGAATGCTTTTGTAAGCTTTCTTATGATTGCACGTGTAGGCAGAAATCAGAAAGGCGATAAAATAGAATAGGCAGTGTTCGACAAGCGGAATTTAACGGCTGCAGTCGCGTGTGGCATCACAAGGCAAAAGAAGAAGGAATCAAACGCTGTCCTTTTAGCATTCGTCATCTGGCCAGCACGTGCTGTCGGAAAGCTTGAGCATAACAAAACGGCGAATAGCTATCGTTGCGCGGGCGCATCGCGTCCACCTACCGGCCGACCGTCCCTTGAAAACGGCATCGAGATTGAGAAGTTAAGAACCCGCCCACGTTTCAGCGATCCCCTTCGTTCCGCCTTCAGGACTTCGAGCTGGACGACGCGCAGATGAAGCAGTTGATCAAAATCTCACAGCCGCAAGGAGTTTCGCGAGACCGTGCAGGTGTACTGCTTCAAGCGCCTCGAGCTGCTGGCCGTTTTTTCTTCGGGCCGGCAAGGGGGTGTCCGCGCGAGTCTCACACACGTGGCCTGTCTGTCCGACCACCTCCGGCGCCACCGCTTTTCCGAGCTGTTCAAGAAGACGAGCGGGATCGCCGCCCTGAACGTCGAGAAGCACCGCTTGCACAAAGGAAAACTTCAGCGCAAGATAGGTTTTTTGCTGCCCAAGACAACCGAAACCATCGCGGAGGAGTTGCTTTATTGTTTCTTGCTGCTGATTCTTGATTTTGTTTGTGACCACCGAATTTAAAACGATCTTTATTCGCTCGTGCGGGATAGAAATGCGTGTACAACATAAGAAATTTCAAGGAAAAAGGGCGAATGATCGGTCGGATGTTGTCTTCGATTCGATCACCAACCGGACTTCCACAGGTCGAAGAGGACCTCCGCGTGTTTGCAGAAGAACTCTTTCGTGGTGGACTGCGAGTGGAAGTTGCGGATGTACCGCTTATTGCTCGCGACAAACTCCAGCGTGCGCTTGCGGAGGTCCTTCAGCTGCGGGAACATTTCGATTGTCTCGATCTTCTCAAAGATGTTCGCGACGTTCAGCGAACGGATGAACGCGTTGACGCACAAGGACTGCAACCGATAGGAAGCGTGTGGATGAAAGAGGGAAACTCACGATCAGGTTCGCGATTTTGTAGCGGACGGCGAGCGGCAGCAACTCTGAGGCGAACGAGTCGCTTCCCGTGAACTCGCCGGAGTACAGAAAACGAAGCAGCGCCCTCACGTGCTCGTCGCCCGCCTCCTTGATCGTGATCACGCGTTCGCTGATCACCTTGCCGTCGTGCAGCAGCATCTCGTCGAAGACCGTGGACTGGGCGCACAAGAACAGAGAGTCCACCTGCAGAAAAGAAGGGGACTGGAAGGGGGGTGAAAGTAGCACAGAACTTGCCATGAATTCCTTGCCCGTATCCGTCTTGACGATCAAGTCCGAGAGCTCGACTTGATTGAAGGCGTCGGCCAGCTTCTTCTGACGACTCGAATCGAGCGGGAGGTTGAAAACGCCGCCCAACGAAATCTCCTCCACCGCGAAACCGAAGGTCGTCATCGTGGAGTCGACTGAAGGCATGCGGGCGATTGAGAGGAAAGAGGACGGAGAGAGAAGGCTAATAACAAGCGAATGCGGAAAAGTTTTTACGGGCGGCCTAAAACCAGAAGAACGCCGTTACAGGCGGAGGTGGCGGGCGAGAGAAATCGCCGCTCAACACCAGCGGGCGGCCACCAGTCTGCTGCCCTGCCCGTTCGATCGTCCGGGCGATCCGTCGATCGGCTCGCTGGTCGGTGGGAAAGGCGGACGAAATGTCGAAACAGGCGCCGTTTGCCATTTGCTCCGCAACCGAGTGTCTTTTTGTAAACATGCGGGAGCATCAAGGGATCGCCCGCCGACAGGGAGGGTGTAGGATCAAAATTTAGGAGAATGTCGCTTGCGGACGACGCCGAGCGATTTCCGGAAAGTGCGCGAACTCGATTGTCAGTTTATCGGTCTCCGGTTTTTCCGAGCAACGGATGGGCGGAACGAAGACAGAAATCGCTGGAATCCGTGGAGCTCGAAAGTATCGCGGCGGTTTGTGGCGCCGTCAACCGGTAGATAAATTGAAGGATTTATTCTCGAAAATCGGAAGGAGTGGGCGGGATGAAAATGGCCTTCGCGCCGGGCTGCTTCTTCGGCTATATGGGAGCAGCGGGGCGCTCGATCAATTGGCTCTCGTTTGTCCTCCCGCCGGCACTTGCCGAGCAGGGCATAAGGAGAATTAAATGCGGGTGTTGAATGTATCGTTGATTACAGAAAAGCGACCGCTATCGACAAGCGAAGTAAAAGCGGACGTCTCGTGATTTCGAAATGACACGAGCATTCTTTGCTCTTTAGCGGCCGATTTGTCCGCTCAATGTTCACTTTCGTTAATTCCGAGCGATTCTTTGATGTGGGCGCTGATTTCGGGTTTTCAGAAGATGCACCTGGGATTGCGCAAAGCACGAAATTTTAATCGACTCGATTTCCATCCCTTTTTTGTTTCTTGTCTGCGTAGCAGCGGAAAGTCGTTGTGCGAAAGAAGCAATGGCTTTGTTTTGGAAACGACTCGAACCTTCTGTCTGGCGGCTTGGGAAATGCTCCGTCGACTTTGCGTCCGTTCGCACGGTTGTTTACACGCAAGCGCGAAATGGGGGGCCGCTTGCCGTCGGTCCGCTTTCTCACCGCCGCCCGGTCGCCCATCACGCTCCCGCCCCTCCTCGCCGCGGACTGCTCGCTTTTCCTGCTTCTTTTTGCTTGAGTTTGACCCAAACATCTTTTTCGTTTGCTTTCAGGGAGGATGGACTACCGCTCGACCTACGCGCTGCGAGTCGCCCAGTCGACGCTTCATTGCGGCGGGCGGCGGGCGGGCCCGGGCGGTCGGATGGGCGTTGGCTTCCGCCCAAACCCGCCCGCGGACCCGCTGCGGAAGCACACGAGCGGCCCCGTCGATCTGTCGGCAAAGTTCGACGACGCGCGCTTCTCCGACTTTCGCGTGCTCACGGACGGCGGCCACTTCTTCCAGGCAAGCCACTCGCCGTCCACTCACTCCTCTCCTCGTTGCAGGTGAAAAAGACGCTCCTCGCCGTCCAGTCGCCCTTCTTCGCGCAGCTCTTCCGCTTCGAGAAGTCGGAGCTTCTCGTGCGGGGCTTCGAGGCGACGGTCGTTCGCGCGTTCCTTCTGTTCCTGTACCGGGGCCAGCTCGCCGACGTCCAGCCGCACGCGATCGACGTCCTGCCGCTGGCAATCGAGTTCGAAGTGGGCGACTTGAAGGCGAGTCCCTCACTCGCCGCCTCTGATCATCCGTCTGCTTCCAGCACGACCTCTCCGAGTGGCTGGCCGCCCACCTGCAGCTCGCGGACGTTTTGCGCCTCCTGCGCCTCGTCGAGCGGCACCCCGAGAAGCTGCGCGACCTCCGCACGGCGGTCTTCGAGTTCGCCCGCCGGAACGCCGCCGCTCTCGCCAAACTGCCCGCCTTTGACGCGTTCATAGAGGAGAACCCGAAGGTGCTCATCAAGCTCTACAAAATGAACGTGCAGTCCGAGCCCCGCTACTTTTGCCCTTTTTGCGACACGACCTCGGACGAGGAAGGACCGTCGGGCTTCGAGTACGCGTGATGCCCGTTGCAAGAAGGGCTAATCTTCTTTTTAATTTCTTATGTACGCTCTCTCACTTTTAAACAACGAATAAACGCGATTTCACTTGGATTAGTCGGCTTAAAGCGGGTTGTAGGAATTGAACGTCTCGAGTTTTCAAATCGCCTGCAAATCAGGAAGAAGATTAAACACAGAAGTATCAATCGTAATGGAGAATCACCGCTCGTTCATTCTCGAACACAAAGCGGCGAAAAACGAGCATTTGCAATCGAGCCGTTCATTTGTTCAAACCGCCAGTTTCTTCACGCAGCTTCCCCGCCCGATGACGAACGAAATCGACGACCGCCGCCCGGCCATCGATCAAGCGGCTGTTTTTTGACGGGCGGTAACGTTACAAACGCGAAGAACGACTGACGAACGATGAAATACGTGCAATCGTACGCCACCACGAGTCCGCCGCGCTCCCCGCCTTCCCTCCAGCTGCTCGCTACAGTCGAACGCTACAAGGCGATCATCGGCCACTCGAACTCGCTGGGCGCTGGCCTCCAGTCGACGGCGAACGAGTTATCATACAAGTTCTCGCGCGAGCAGACTGCCGAAGAGGTCATCTGCGAGCTGATCAAGCTGCCCAACAAGGAGCAGGGCGTCATCGGCAAGCTCTCCGCCGCGAGTGCGGGCGATTGCGGTCGGCGGAAGTCGGACCGACGTTTGTTTACTTCGTTCGTTAATCGCTTGTATATTTTGTTTAACGAGAGGCTTTTAAATCATTAATGGCGGCCGCACAGTTAAATATATTCAATTAACAACGGTGAAAAAAGTAAGAACAAATGGAAAAGAGAGGCATGCGCCGAATGATTTCAACTGAATCCCGAAAGAAATCATTTGACCTCGCCCGTCGCATCGCTTGTTGGGTCCAGTCGCGTCTCCTTCTCCTGTCGCATCGTGGGGGATGCGTTAGACGGGACGGTGTGGGCGGAAGGAGCAAGCGCAGAATCGGTAAAAGCCACGGAGTTCGTCTTCCAATTCGTTGCCGACAACGACGAGTAGCCACCGGGATCGTCGAAGGGCGGGCGCTGAAAACAATCAAACAATTTTTGGAAAATAACAAACTGAAAAACCTCACGAACCTTCGGTGGCGCTCCGTAGCCGTCGACCGGGCGTGCTTGCTGCTGCCGACCGCTGCGCCCGAAGCCGCTCCACCGTTGGACGGGCCGTTGGACGGGGCACCCCAAGGGCGGCAAGTCGCTTCGCATTTCCTGGCCGCCACCTGCAAATCGACGGGAATCAAACGAACAAGACGAACAAACGGGAACGCACCCTCGTAGTGTTGATGTCGACTGGCGCGTGCACGCTGCTGTTCGCCTTGCAAGTAGTGGCCGCCGCCAAGTTGGCCGCCGGCAGGGTGGTGGCCGAGCCACGAGTGCTCGCCGCACAGCAGGCGCACCAACTCTTCCAGCTCGTGGTCGGCGGGCGAGCGATGAGCCGCGGCCGTCGTCTCGGTGGTGCAGCGGACGATCAGGGACTCGAGACATGGCCGGAGGGCGCACAGGTGCGCCGCCTCGACGGGCGACATCTCCAGCACGATCATGTCGTCCAGCCGGACGGTCGAGGGCCCAACGCAGTCCACGCGCCGCGACCCGAACAGCAGCAGGTGCAGGGGGAGATGGCGGAGAGTTGTTTCGCCGACAGGACGTTCGTCCGAATCTTCTCCGTGAACGCCAACAGCGGCGACGGGAAGTCGATCGTTTGGTTCGGGTGGAGCGGAAAGCAGACGGACGTCTTCGACATCAACGCCGTCGCCTGCTCCAAGGTCCACACTTTGCGACGTTTGTCGCTGCAATCCCCTCCATTCAATGGAAGAAATGAGCGAATGGGACTCACGAAACGTAGCAAACGTTGGGGTAGAACGCGTAGACGAGGAGTCCCATGAGCAAATCGATGCGCGCGTCTTCGCCCTGCGCGTCGATGGCGTGCGGCGCGAACAGCGAGTCGGGCAGGCCGCATTTCTGGACCAGCACGTCCCTCATCTTCAAAACAACCAAATGAACAACAACAAACGAAAGAAAACTCACCTGAAGTTTCGCCTCGGCCGTCATCAACAGAACGGTGGCGCTCAAGGATGCCCTCTGGCAGAACATTTCGGCGACGTGCGGATTGCGTTCCGACTGTTGGGCGAACTCGTTGTTCGCTTGGATGAGCCCCACATGGTCGGAGAGACGGCGGCCGGCGAACCGTCGATGGCACATGGCGAGGCGCGAGTGCGTTCGTTCCAACGGAATGAACGGCGTGTTGAACGACGTGGCTGCTGCGATGGTGCAGAGGAGATCACCGATGTTCAGCAGGCCGCCGAGGACGATCGCTTTGCCCATTCGCGGGTCGACGGGCAGTCGGGCAACGACGCAGCCAAGCGGCGTTAACTCCAGCTCGGAGTCAAGGGCGCCCATTTCGCGCAAGGAGACCTCCGCCTCGACGATCGCGTCCAGCGGCGGGGGCTCAACGGCGCGCTCGAGAAAGTCGCCAACGGCGCCCAACCGGAGCAGTTTGATCATCATGGTGATCTCATGCAGCGGGGTCCTTAGTATCTCCGCCGTTCGGTGCTCGTCCAGCCTGCAATCCAATAGTCGTCGAATAAACGGTGGAAACTCACGCGTTGTAGCGCGCTTTCGTGCACAAATGAAAGCAGAATCCCTCGCGCACGCGGCCCGCGCGTCCGCGTCGTTGAATCAGCGAGTTGCGCGACGCCCAGACCGTCCTGAATCCATCGATCAATTGAATTCGAAAGAATGGATGGAACTCACGCGTAGTGCACCAAATTGTTGCGCAAAGTGGCGATCTTTTCGCGCGCCCGACACGAGTCGATCACGTAGACGACGTCGTCGATGGTGATCGACGTTTCGGCGATGTTCGTGCTCAGGATGATCTTCCGCTGCGGTGGGCACACCGTCTGGAACACGCGACGTTGCTCGGCGAACGGCAGCTGCGAATGGAGCGGGAGGACGAGGAAACGCGAGGCGTCGCCTGCAATCACACTCCATTGATTTCATTGCTCATCTCGGGGGCTTCATGCCGAGTGTCGGGTGGTTCTGGAAGGTGGCCAACGCCAACTGAATGGTGGACCAGCCGGGCAAGAAGATGAGGACGGCGCCGGGCGTTCCGTTGGCGCAAATGTCGAGCAGAAGATGGAGGACGACGTCCAGCGGGATGTTCCGCTCGTCAATTTGCGCCAACGCCGACCGAACGTCCGCCGCGACCTCCGGCCCGACCTCGAGGTTCAGATTTCGGTCGGCCGAGTCCACCGTGCCGAGCGCCTCGTCTTCGTCGCCCTCGTTGTGGTCCGTCGGAGCAGAAGACGACGAAGATTTCTTTTTTTTCTTCTTCTTCTCCTCGACGATCACCGGCGGCGGCCGGTAGGCGAGCATGTGGAGGACGTCTTCAAGGAAGAAGTGTTGGACGGGGAACACACGCTGCTCGATCGTGACAATGGCCGAGGTCTTGAAGTAATTGCTGAAGAGGCCCGTCTCGATCGTAGCGGACATGAGGACGACGCGGAGCTTTGGATAGGCGCGCACCATGTCCCGGACGATTATGAGCACGAAGTCCGTCTGCAAGCGATCGATCGAAAGAAATCAATCAAACGGAGACGAACGTTGATGTCCCGCTCGTGAATCTCGTCGATGAGCACGTGCGAAACGCCGCGCAACCCGAACTCCAGCTTCTTCAGCATCGTTCCCACCGTGCAAAAGAAGACGGCGCCGTAGGGCCGGGTGTGACGCTCTCGAAGCGGACGCCGAAGCCCACCGACTCGCCCATCTGCTCGCAGCGTTCGAACGCCACCCGCTCGGCCAGCGAAATGGCGGAGATGCGGCGCGGTTGCGAAACAAAACAATTGAACTCGGCGCCGCGCCCTTGTTGCAGGTGGTCTTCGAGCAGGTACTGGCAGACTTGCGTCGACTTTCCTGCAATTCCAAGCAATGCAGTCACCGGAATTCAAAAAGACGAACCGCATCCCGTGGTCCCCTTGATCAAGACGACCGGATACTCTTGGATCGTGCGGAGAATCTCGTCGCGATGCGCGTGGACGGGCAGCGACTCGCGTAGCTTTGCGATCCGCACGGGCGGCACCTTCGCGCGCTCGCGTTCCAGCAGCTGGGCGGAGATCTCCGGAAGGGACATGTGGGCGAGCGGCGGCTCGTCGATGTTCGCCGCGCGCCACGGATTCCAGTTCTCCGTGGGCGGCGCGAACGAAATCAGGTTGCTTTTGGCCGCGCGTCCGCCCTGCAGCGGCAAGGCGGCCAATTGCTGGTCCGTGAGCAGCGAAATGCGCGCGTCCGGCGACGCCAACGCGAAGTCGGCGGGATCGGGCAGCTCAACACGTGAGTCGACGAGAAAGCGATGCAGCCGCTGCATGAGCGCGGGATCGATGTACACGCGAATCGGCGGCAACTGAAACAAACGAATGGATGAATGAAAGCGATGGGTTGGACGTGCATCCGCCGCTTTCTTCTTCTGACTGACCGCCTGGTCGGCGCGCCGCAGGACGCCCAAGTGGAAGAGTTGGCGGACGATCGAGAGAGCGCAACGCGTTTCGGCCACCTTCTCTAAAACAAATTGAAGAGTGAATCAAAGGAATTTGGTAGAAAGAACGAACTGCTTCCGCCTTCGCCGCGTCCATGCACCGAGCGCTGCTTTTCGCTCACGTGGATCTCGCATTCGGCGATGAAACTCCTGCAAACACACAAGAAATGAGTAAGTGGAATGATGAGTAGACGAACGCATTGTTGGACATCCCGCTCATCGTCGTGTTGAACCGAGCGGCCGGTTGGCGGCGCGCCTGAAGGAATTCGTTGAGCGCCTTTTTGCAGTTCGTCGCGTTCCAGCCGCCGTAAATTTCCGACGTCAAGTCGACCGATTCGCTCTGCAACACAATCGAAGGAACGAGAAATGAGTGGACGGAAGGACGGACTTACCTGCGCGACTTCTTCGGCTCGCTGACTCACGTACTCCTCGTATTGACTCTTCGGTTGGGGAGGCCGAACGTACGGCGCTTCTTCGCGAACTTCTCCGTCTTCGGCGGCCTCCGTCGCCTCCGCTCCGCTCGGCTGACCGCCGGCGGGCGTCGCGTACGGGGCGGTCGAATGGACGACCGACGGGCCGACCGGTTGGGCGCTCTGTACCTCGAAGTTCGTGAGTTCCAGGTGGGCGGTCTGCAAGCAAAGGGAGGAGGTGGTTTGTCGAAGAAATCGGGGTAATCCTCGGCTGTCTACCGTTCGTGACTAAACGCGAACAATGGGAGAGAAGCCGGCAAACGGGATTGATCAAAGGGAAGGACTATTCGCCTTCGTTCGTGAGTTCCCCCTCGATCACTCGCTTCCCGCCGTCTTCTCTTTGATCAAATGCGCTTTGCTCGACCCCAAACAACCAATCGAAAAGAAAGAAACGAACGTTTAGTTGAGGGAACTCGGCAGCCGGCAGGATTCCCTCGCGGACGAGAAAGCCGCACATGTCCGTTGCAGCATTCGTCTGCGCATCTTTCTTTGACGTCGACACGCCCATCGCTGCAACCCAACAATCGAATAGAACGAACAGAAAGAAAGAGGAGCTCACCGACGTAGTTGATGCTCGGGATGGAGAGTTGGCAGAGAAATTTAGCGCGATCCTGCTGAAACTCGTAGTCCAGCGTGCCGAGCTTGCGGCGCCCGATCGCCGCGTACAGCGCGTCCTTGATGGACATCCCGGCCGTCGGGGCGGGCGGCCGAACAGGCGGACGGGCGGGCAGGAACTGAAACGAGGCGATCGAGTGAACCAACGGTTGTTGAACTTTAAGAAGAGGAAATTACGTTCAAATCGAACCGAAAAAGGTTGCTTCCACTCCACAAACCGGCCGAAAGCCTTCGATCAAGAGAAGCTTGTCGAAAGAAGAACGGCGCGACGCCAAGATGTTGAAAGAAAAAGAATCCACTCGGGAACCAAACAAGCGGATTTCAGGCCGCTTCTGCTGTGCGGCGTCGGGCGTCGCGCATTGAGGTTTTTTTCTGATCATTTGACAGATCTGTTTTTGGGGGTTGTTTCGAGAAACAGCTCCCAGTCGACAGTCCGGTCGACCTTTCTGTCCATCACCGCTCATTTTTTGTCTTCTTTCCGTTTTCGTCTACTTTTTGGCAAGCGGTTTCTCGTCTAAAACGCTCGATTCAAGATTTTTCGTGCATTCCCTAAATTCTTCTCGTTCTCTGCGTTCTTTTTATCAACCAGCGTGAGACGGCGCTTCGCGCCGTCCCCAGCTGGGGGTGTCGTCATACTGGTGGGTATCGAAGTGCCTTTTGTCGAGTTTGTTTGATAACCGAGTGCTCACTGGACCGGTAGAAGGCTTAGTCGCGCTGCACTAACGTTTGGGTTCGATTGAAACTCGGCATATTGGCAGGTTCTGGACAAAAACTGCCTACTTACTCCAGGCTGTTCATAGGGGCGCCAAGAAGAACGAAGTGCGAACAGTTCAAGTCGCTTTCCAAACGCGGGCTTTCGGCATAACTGTGCGCAGAACGTTGTTAAACATTTGCGAACGGTGGCCGGACAGTCTGTTTTGATCCCAGCAAGCGGAAAAAGTGAGTGCTAATTGCGGCACCCAAAGAAGCCGGCCGCAAAGCTGGACTGCAGGCCCCCACTATAGAACGATCCATTACCCTTCGGCAATCGATTGTTTGAAAAATCTGAAACGGTGGAAAAGATGAGCAACTACGTGTTCGCCATTTCTGCCAAGTTTAGAAAAATCCGTCCACTCTTCGCCAAACCCGCCCGCTATTTGTGCGATATCACGCGTCTAGTTCGCACTTATCGCAGTGGCCAAGTGGGCCAAGAAGATCCACAAACTGCACACCGTTGGAAAGCCCGCAGTCTGCCCTTTCGAATAAGCCTACACACGTAGCCTCTACGCCCGACAGTCGACGAGAACGGCGAGGTTGAAATTTCCTCGGAAGTTTTCCAAACCGACACAAAATTTTCTATCCAATACTCGCTGAGAATCGCGCCACTTCAATCCGGACCCAAATTTAGCCCCCAAAAGATACGCAAGACCTTTTTCCAGATTGCATCTTTTTTGTTTGTCGCGTAAAATTCCGAGAGCCGAGAACGGCGCGTTCGAGTGTGGACCTTTCGATTTTCCGCCTCGACCTTTCGACTTTGGGCGATCATAACTTTCTTCAACAACATTTTCTGATGATGCCGTCAACTGATAAAATGTTCCTCGTTTCAAGGCGCATGTTTTTGTTCACTGAGCGGGTGAATTCGGCCGGGCGCGAAAAACGGTACGGCGCGGAACGTCGGCACGGAACGTCGAACGTGCCTGCCGCCGGTCGAAATGCACATTTTCGGACTTCGCGCATGCGACTTTCTCTAGCCAGAAAAAATTTCAGATCGATTGGAGCAAAGCGCTAAAAGTTGAGGTGCGGTTTGTGACAAACGGACGCACAATTTCTCTCCCTTTCCGGGGGGGATTTCATTTGATCATAAATTTGATCCAGTCATTAAATGAAAAGATATTTCTTCTTTGGTTTCCAACAGCGAATTCGTTCGCCGCAATTGCCGGTCGTAGAGTTGCGTCCGCGCATAGCCGCTCGCGTTTGACACGACCTCCGACAGGTCGGCGTCCACAATGTAGGGCTTGGAAGGGCCGTCCAGAGGACGGGTGGTTGGCGCTGAACAAACGCTGGATTGCACTAGAAATGGATAAAAGCAAACCGTTATGGCCGGTTCGGAACGATCACTAGTTTCATCAACTGAATCCGCTGGCCACACGGCGCAACCGCGTCCTCAAAAGGTTCATTTAGCTACGGCCGAACATCGAGTGCTGTCGGCCGTCGATGAACCTTCGACCGCAAATCCCAGAAGCCGTCAGAAAAATGATCAGTGATCAGTCAATCCGAAGTTCCCTTTTCTAATTACGTTGTTCACTCGTTCATCCTTCCACTCTCGTTCTTCTAATCCGTCATTCTCGTATTAATTTTCTATTTCCGTAATGAATTCCCGATCTTCTTCCCTTTTGGTCATCCACCCCGCAATTGATTCCAATTCTCGTCCCGCAATTTGTTTCGTAATTCCTTTCCTTTTCCTTCTTACCTCGTTCCGTAATTAGTCTCTTATTTTGGGATTGCTTTTGTTCGCTTTTTCGGTCGAGCCGACAGACGAGTTTATCGAGCCGAGAGGATGAACATTAGAAGACGAACGCACCGCTTGATGGGGATACTGTTGGGCAGTGGACAGACAGACAGGCGAGAGCGGCTGGCCTAAAGGGCGTCAGGAAAGCGTCGGGCGTAGTGTGAACATATCGATTGTTGGGGTTAAAGCACAGAAACGATTGGAGAGTTGAGTTTCGCAAGTCCCGAACAGGCGGCCCTCTACTCGGCGCTCCACTTGCCGCCCTACGGGCAGCTCGAACGGATGAACGAAGAGAGGAGTGGGCGGAAGACGACGGGCGGGGCGGCGAGGCACGTCATCCGCGGATCGAGATGATGGCCGTTCGGTGGCCCGCGCGTTCCCGGCCAAACGACCTTCTTCGAAGCAAAAGAATTTCGAGAAAAATGGAAGACGGCGAAATCCCTAGCTGCCCGCTAGTTTCTCGTCCACCTTCTCGGCAACCGCGAACCGCCCGACCGCTTCCGCCCGCCGCCCTTCAGCCGGCAGTCGAAATCCGAAAAGACAGCGGGCATTCCGCACGGGACTCGCTGCTTGCTGCTCGTAACTTTGCCCCAGTCTGCCGAGCAGTGCGCTGTTTTGCCTCCGATCGTGAACAAAAAGCCGCCAAGCGATCGGACGCCGCGTTCATTTCGGCGCTCTCCACCAATCGTTTTCGAGCAACCCGCTCGTTTTTCCGCCCTTTTCTCACGCAATGACTGGAGTCTCGCATGCTGCTTTTCGTTCTGCCTGTGCAGACGGCGACAGCGGACACGCGTGCATAGTGGAAATGGTTGGCTTGTGCTTTTCTTCAACAACAAAACAAAGGCGAAACAAAACGGAGCGGTCGTCTAGGTGGATTTAACGCTTGGCGAGAAGAAACGCTTCGACGATCTCTTTTCGTTCTTGCATGAAAGTGCGCCAAGCCTCCTGTTTGACGACGTCGCCCATGTTGCGAAGGGCGTACTCAATGGCCATCTGCTTAAAGTCCGCCATGTGGTCGTACGTGAAAGCGATCTGAAGACAGTCGAGGATCGTCTCGAGCGAGAAGTTCGCCGCCATGCTCTCCACGCACAACTCCTGCAAAAGCAGCTTGACAACAATCGTGGTTTCTGCTCACTCGCCTGCAGTCCGACCAGCTGGTAACGGTCGGCGGCCACGTAGAGGGCGGCGTCCAGCTCCCGCAGCCCGGCCACCTCGTTCCCGTACATCCAGCGGAGCATCGCTTCGACGACCGCCGGCTCCAAGTCGTCCATCTCAATCTTCTTTTCGCGGCTCTCCTTTGTGTCCACGTTGTCGAACATTCGCTCGAAAACCTCCGACTGGGCACACAGCACGGCTTTGATCACCTGCAAGGAAGGAGGATGATTGGGAACGAGAAAAAGGAGACTCACATAAAAGACCTTGCCGCCCTTTGAGATCACTTCGATCCCATCGTAGTACTTCTTCTCGTTGAAGTGCGCACTGGCGAAATCGGCCGCACGTTTCATGGGATTCAATCGCGCATTTACGCTTTGGAGCGAAGAAGCGCGAGACGGACGCAGCGGACGAAGATTGAGACGAACAAGCGCGGAATTGTTCGTAAAAAATGAATCCCCTTCAGAATTGTAGATTGTTCCGAGCTCGCGCATACCATTCGCGAACAATCGCTCAATACCTTCTGCAAATGAAGAAGACGAATAAACGAATCAAACACATGTAACTAACCCTTTTTCACCGTTCGCTCTCCTTTGGCGTTCAACGCCCACAGCTCGTAGTGAAAAAACTCCGTAGATTCGAGACCGGCGTTTTTCAGAAAGATCGAATCGAACAAAGAATTAGACAAGAGCCAAAATTTCTTCTTTGTGCCCTTCACCGCCATCAGGCGGCTCCTTTGCAGAACGGACGTGCGCGTGGTTTTCCATTCGAACTCCAACGGCTCCGTAGAGCGGTCAACCATTTGAATGCCGCCGTTTTGGTCCAAGTCCGAGCACTTCACGAGGCTGCAGCTAGGATCGACAATCTCGCAGCAAATGAATACCGTTTTGGTCGTTGGTTGCTGCTTGGTCGCATCGATTTGCGGCAGGATCTGGTCCAAACTACAGCTCCCTAAAAAGCATCATTGCAAAGAAAAGGATGTACTGCTTGATGCCGACCTTTCTGTCCAATGATCTCGCCATCCGCAACTTCCAGCCATGCGCTTATCTCGATAACGGGTTGTTCCATGTCCAAAAAATACACGTCCACAATGGCCAAATCGTTGTCGCCGACGTCGCCGGCATCGGCCAGCCGAGGATACTCATCGGGGTAGCCGACTCGCTTGACGGGGGGCAAAAACCAAACACAACACTTGGGATTGCCGTCCAGGTTGGTCGTGAAGAGATCCGAACACCAGCGATCGCCACTGATGGTTTCCTTCCACTTCTGGTCGAAGCCGTCGACTCGCCACTTGATGAGCGTCGTCCCGTTCGACAGGTGTTTGCAGACGGACATCGCGTTGGTCGACTGGAAGTGGGCTTTCTGAAAGAACGTGCAACAGCTATTCGATTCTGAACGTTTGAATAGTCCCAGCCAGCCCCGCATTTTATTTGCCGTGAAGTGGCGCGGCAACAACCCGCGATTTTCGTCGAAAACACGCCGAAACGCACAAAACGTGGAACGAGCGCCAACGCGAAAGCTGCCGCGTCCGCGCATGCAGCGAGCAGTAGGTAAAAAGGACGCCAACACAACGCCAAGCCAGGAAATCGCGACGGAGTGCTCGCACGCCTCTTGCGCAAAGCGGCACTGCTGCAAAAGAGCAAAGTTCGCAGCGAGTCGTGCGCTTTTTATCCGAGCCGATCACAATCCAGTCGACAGAACTGATTCGCGACAAGCACTACCACCTTTTCGGAGCATCGAACGCACGGCTTTCAGTCTTTGAAAGGTTCATTGTCAACGGCTGGCTCGGCTTTTGGGAAGAAACAATGCAGAATCGCGCAGACCACCGGCCATCTACGTCCACTTCTTTGTCTTCTGCTGGAACACGCGGCCCGCAAGCCGCGTCTTCGACAGTTCGTGGCGCGCGATCATTACTCCAAACAAAGCGTGTTTATCGAAGCAGAAGAGTGAACACCGTTTTCTACACCCGCTTTTGCGCACACCCATAAACCGCTCAACTGAAAGCAAACGGCTGGGCGGCTAGCGAGGAAACAGGAATGCAGCCGATCGTCGTCTTCTCCTCTTTTCCGCAGCATCCCGCCGAGTCATACGTTCACAGCGGACGGTTGCCTTCAAAAAGAGAGCGGTGAGTTGCCCGTCAACGGCCGCCGTTGTTCGCGGATCTACCGGCGTCGACTCTGCACATTTCGGAAACCTCTTCACTCTCTGCCACAATTCAAAGGCAGATGCCGAAGTACTCGAAACAATCAACGAATTCGGACGGATGGTGAATCACAACCGCAGAGCGAAGAACTGCTTCTTGCAGACGGCCGTGTTTCCTTCCGGTCAATGAGCACTCGGCAGTCGCCGCTTCAGCCGCCGCTGGGGACTCGCGGCAATCTTCAACGGGGACTTTCTGTGGACTCAAGGCGCCCACAGAGGTTCGTCTCCGAGGGCTGCCTGCGCGGACTTGCGGCCTCGCAATAGTTGACTTGTGCCACTCGCATTCACTCAAATCCAAACTCTGACCCAACGTCTCTCATTTATTGACCAAAAACGGGAAAGGACAGAAGGGGCGCAGCGGATGGGTTTTACGCAGTCGACGTCCAGTTTATCGGAGTGGACGTTCTACGAACCCATACGCTAACAATAAGAGGAGAACTGGAGGGGATCGACGTTCAATGAAAAAGACAGTTCATTGTCGTTGTTGCTGACGTACAATCGGAGACGGAAGAACAAGAGTACGACCGGCAGGCGGAGCGCGAGTACGCCAGACGGCCTGAACGGAGTAAGCCGGCAGCAAGTCGGGAGAAGGGGAACGGAATGTCTTCTGATTGGCAGGGGCGAGGTGAGCGGGGTATAGATTGAAAAGAGAGGAACGGGCGAAAGAGGCAGAATATAAAACACGAAGCGTACAAGAACGACGAGAAGCCGCATTTACATTGAGCAGTGGACGAAAAGACAACCATCCTTTTCATTCGTGATGGGCTTCGAGTTGGAGTCGAGCAAACGGTCGCTCACCTCCGTGTTCGGTGGTTCGCACAGACGATTTGGAGCGAAAGGCGGCAGAAAGCAGATGACTTTGCGCTTGCACGCTGTTGGCTCGCTCTCTTGCGATCGTTTGTCCACTCGAGAGACCTGTACACTCGAAAATTTCTCTCTCTAGTCGCTTGAGGAACGCAGGAAACCTCGCCGACTTTGAACTGAAGGCAACCAATCGCAGAAGTGAACGCGCGGGCGGGTGGACGAAAAGGCCGTCCATTGGCCCGCTCGTTCTCTCCGCCCGCCTGCTCCTTCTCATCCAACTCGAGCCCTCCAACGGCCACAATCGACGCGTATTTATTGTGCGGGCAATCGGCCGTCCACCCACTCAACGGAAACGCGGGCGGTCCTGTTGCCAAACGTGCGGCCGCCCTTGAAAAAAGCGATCACTCACCGCCCGTTCTGCTTCCTTCGCTCAAGCAACAAGCAAACGAGTGTCTCCTTCGTTCGGATGGCTGCATCTGGTTCGTCTCGCACGCCCCACGACCACCTCGTTGCCTTCAACGACGAGGTCGAGAAGGCAGGTGGGCGGAAAGAAGCTATCGATCGCATGCTCGGGGCAAGACTCGCGCTTTTTGTTGGATGCTCACCAACCAGTCGTCTCCCCGTCTCGCACCACGTCCCTCTTCCTGGCGGCCGCCCGCCCGACCGTCCACTCGGCTCTCCACTGCAAGGACGTTGTTGGGATGAGTGAACAAAAGATCCTCAAGTGCGCTATTTCCCCGAACTATCGTCGGTCGAGAAACCCCGTCAATCTGACCATCCGTTGACGATTCCCGCTCGTCGGCTTCTGCTTCGGATCTACGCGAGGAGAAACGGGCGGATTCTTCGACGTCCATTCGGCGCGTGTTCGGAGGGGCGGACGAGAACACCCGGAAGGTGGGCGTACACATGCCGCCCACGTCCTCCCCGAGCGGCGCGAATCAATGCGAGCGGTCCGTTTCCGTTTCTGTCGTCTCGCGCAATGCTGTGCCACATGACCGCGGGATAACGCGCACGCCACGATCACTCGGCCGCCTTCCCGTCGATCCCCGACCGCCGGCCGTGCGCCGTACAAAAGGCGGATTTCTTCTTTCTTTTCTTCAGTCCTTCACCCACATCCCTTCGAACACGTTTCTCAGCGGCCCGTTCCCGGCCGCTAGACGCGTTTCGAAGGCGAAAGGGCTCAACTGCAATTTCTTCTCGTCAATCCGAATAACTCCACTTGCTGCTTGCTTTGGCCCGCATTCTGCGGTCACCGCAAGTGTCACCCAAATGACAAGCCATTGGCGGAAGCTATCGATTAGAGAGAGCAGGAAGGGAAGAAGCCGTAGACGTCGCATACGATCCTCCCACCAATCCTCTCGCTCCCGTTCACTGCAACCGCTCCAACAATTAAATGATCGACTGGAGTTGCCCATTCTTCCAGCCGTCATTCCAAGTTGAGTCCTTATTCGTGCCACAAACTCCTGTCTTTTCGCTTTCTCGCCCGCTCCCCGCCCGCCCTCTCGCTCGCTCACGACTGGCGGCTTGACTTCTGTTTGTTCACTGGATCGAGCGGCTTATAAACACGTGTGCGTGCGGATCGAACGGGGCGGGGCAGAGAGAAGAGAGAGTGCCAGAGACAAGCCCGTCTCTTACGAACTCCCATTTTTCGACCGCCAACAACCACAGCAACACGCCCAACACTCGATGGAAGCCGGCGGCCATCTTTTTCGACCGGCAATACGTGAGTCTCCTCCGTCCGCTCACTCTCTTCGCCTTCCTCTTCGCACTTCGGGATGCTGCTGATCGGCTTGTTTGTTCGTTTACATCCCCTGCCCGTCGGCTGCTGACAAGGGATGCACCCGTGGTGTAAGTGGCCGTTTGGGACGAGACCGCGCTCATTTTGTAGATCTCGCCGAGAGGAACAAAAGTCATTACTACCATTTCTGCTAAATCGGCCGTTCCAAGGAGTTACGGCTCATCAGAGATCGCAGTTTTGACCGCTTGGTCCCCCCTGTGGTCCCTGTTTTCCCCCGTTCGGACCGCCCTCCGGCTCTTGGCCGAAGTTTTTGTGACGTCACCGTTGTGTCGCCGTGGCCGAGTGGCGAAGGCGGTTGACTTGCACGCTGGTTCGATTTTTGCGTTTTTTTGCGAACTTCTGCTTTTTGTCCTTGGTTTTGGTTGTAAACGATGTAGTTTGATAAGACAAATCGATTGGTGTCAAAATCTCAAGGAAGAAATTTTCGACCAAAATCGTCGATCAACCCCCTTTGGTCGCGGATTTCCGTCAATGGAACGGCTCGTTTGAACCGGAAAACAGACCCTAAACCATACGGTCTTTGGCAAGAGATTTCTACTTGATCAATAAAATCTATTTGCAAAGAAATTCCCAAGCAAAGCGATGACCTCTCCACTGGAGCTGGCGGGCGGCGGCTGCATAGAAGAAACGAAAAGTCAACGCGGACAACGTGGTTTTGCGTTAAAATTGTTTAGAGCAAGCAGGATTGACGAAATGTAATAGCGTTCGGCCAGAAATGCGTAAGAAATTTCGTCCGACCGCAGGGTCCCCCCTTTGGTCGTTCGGTAAAGCTACATTTGGCGGGCTGTAGCTCCCTGGAACGGCCGATTTAGCAGAAATGGTAGTAATGACTTTTGTTCCTCTCGGCGAGATCTACAAAATGAGCGCGGTCTCGTCCCAAACGGCCACTTACACCAGGGGTGCATCCCTTGTGAGTGGAGGGCGAACAGCCGGGACTTCCGCCTGGGGTGTCCTCTAGCGGCGATCACTCCCGCCCGTCTGCCACGCCGCCCGGCCGCCCACTCCCGCCAACTCGTCCGGCCGATGGGTCCGTCGCATTGATGCGCGCAATTGGTCCAATGGATGGCCAAGGACGCCCATTCCGCCGTCCTGAGCGTCGGGCGAGCGGAAGACCGCGACTTCCATGATCACTGTTGTTTGCTGACGGCGTGTGTCCCGTCGAATGAACCGCCCGTGGGAAGGGAGAAGTTGGCGGTGGGGGCGGGTAGCTGCACGGAGGAGCTCCAAGCGACGTCTTGTTTTTCTTGGCTTCTCACTGGCTGCTCCTTTTCGTCCTTGATCTTGCAGAGGAGACGGTTGACAACCGTTGGTTTATTCAGGTCAGAAGAAAAGACACTTGCAATGGCAGCAGCAAAGCAAGAACGCCCAGCCGACCGGCGGCAGTCGGCCATTGGGCTGCCCCGTCTTCCCCTGGAGTTCTTGGAGGCCGCAGGACGAGAGGCACTTCAGCGGCCGCCTGCCCATGAGTGGACGCAGGGGAGCACTCCTCTTCTCACCGGTTCTTCCCCGTCCCACCAAAAGAGGAAACTGCAACGAAGAAACGGGAGCCCCGTCTCCTCGATGCTGAGTGAGTGGGCGAGTGGGCGCGTCCACTTCCCGTGCAGACAGTAGGTGGTGATCCGTTGGTCGAAAGTTTGAGTTGATCCGAACGGCGGCTTGGATTCGGCAGTTGTCGGTTAGGTTCGGCACGACAGAAACTGTCGGGAACGCAACTCAAGCGGACGAAAGCTTCCTCGAGTCCCAGCAATCGGCCGACATCCGCCGCGAAGCCCATTTCCGATCCTTTCGTTTCTTCGAGAACAAATCCTTCCATCCATCCACCTGTCGATGGCGCCACCAAGCCGCCCGCGGCACTTCCGAGCTCCACTGCTTCCAAGGACTTGTGCCTTTTTTCCGTCCATCTGTTGCTCGGAATAAAGCCGGCGGTCGATAAACGTGCAATCGAAATCGCGCACTCTCTGGAGATCGCTCGGCAGTGTCCGCATGCGGCCTTCTCCCTAATTTTGATCCCCTCGATGCTCCCGCCTGTTTACAAAAAGACGCTCGGTCGCGGGCCGAATGGAAAACGGCGCCTAGTTCAACACTCCGCCCGCCGTTCCCACCGACAAGCGAGCCGGCCGATCGAACGGGCAGACGGAGGAGGGGACGGCGCACCGGCCATTTATTTCGCCCGCCGCCCCGCGCGTCCAACGGCCTTCTTCGCAGGAGTCTGGAACTTCTGCAAACACTCGCACGCACTCGCTTGTTGTTCGCGTCGTCCCTTTCTTCCCTTTCTTTACAACCGGCCACTTGCATTCGGGCGACACCACCATGACGACCTTCAATGGCGCGACGGAGATGTAGTTGGGCGGCGATGCCGCTCGGCGGGAGGAGCTGGCCGCTGCCTTCGATCAAGGCCCGTTCTCGGACCTGATCGTCAATACGAACACGAAGAAGTGTTTCATGGTACGTCCTGGCCTTCACTCTCTTTTCAGTCCACCTTTTCTTTGCAGGTGGACTCCCTTTTCTTGTGCGCCCAGTCGCCGGTTTTCGATGAGATGCTCCTGCACGACGATCGCGTGAAAAATAAGGGCCTGATCAAGAGCAAGAGGGCGGCCGACCAGCATGTGGAGGCGCTGCTTCGCTTACTGCACATCGGCGAGTGTACGGGAAGCGACTTGTTCGCTTCCGATTTGTTGCCGCTCGCCGTCCGCCACGAGGTCGCGAGTCTGATCGTGAGTTTCCGCCCTTCTTCATGCTCCCACCGGCTCCTCGTTGCAGACCCTGTGGGTCGACGCGTTCATGCGCCCACTGATCGTCACGAACATCTTCGAGAAGATTCTGGCCATCGAAAAGGTCCCGCAGCTCGAGGTCGTGCGGGAGCGCGCACTGCAGTTCGTTTCGACCAACAAGCGCTCGATCGACCACTACCACTCGCGCAACACCCTGAAAGAGTTCATCTGCAAGAACCCCGAGAGTCTTTTTGAGATGTGAGTGTCGGGTACCTGTCGACCATCTCCGCACTTTACTCGCAACGTCGTTTCCCTTGCACTTCCTCATGTTCTCGTCTTCCGTACACTCGCATTTCTAGCTCGCTCGAACGAATACAGATACTTTTAACTTAGCAATCAACGGAAATTCGGGGGTCAACAAACAAACCCCTCAGCAGTAGAAACAAACAAACGATCACTCCTCGACTCGACGACCGCGATCGCCTTAGGCAGCAAGAAGCCGGTCCTTCCGGCGGAACTCGCACTTCAGCGATCCCGCTCGTCTTCTTGAGCAGCACGGCCAGGCGCGGCGCTGTAGGTGGGCGGCCAGATGGGCCGCGTGCGGGAGACGCGCGCAGGCGGCCACCTCAACGGCCGCCCGCAGTTTCCGAGAGGTGCGTGAGTCTTTCGTTTAGAAAGCACTCACCATCGCTTCGACGGCCACCGGCTGTGTCTCCTGCACGGCGAGCGGGCGGCGTTGCTAAGTGGACAGCCGTCTCATGGACGAACGAGAGCCAGCGGAAAACCGAGAACGACGAACAGTTGATCCGGTCATTCTGTCAGCTTTGTGCCATGCAAATTCGCCCCCACCAATGCTTTCGGAGACCTTCGGAGCAGTTGATCAGTCTTCTTCGAATGCAACCTCCTGCTTCTCGCAATAGACCGATTTCTTGCTTCACCAATCGATTCACAATAACAAATACATGTTCGCAATCGTTGGGTACTCACTACATTAGGGAGCTGCAATTAGAACAACGTTTGAAGGCGGGGACGGAACGAAAGGGCGTAAATTTCCAATAGGAAATTCGCGAGAGCAGCAGTCGAGTGGACGAACGAGTGCTTTCAATCGAACATCGCGTCGATCATCTCGCGGTCGAACGTCCCGGCCGTGTCCGCAGGCGGCGAGTGCGGGGCGCCCGTACGCGCTCTTCCAGCGAGTCGTTCGCCGTGTCGTTCTCCTCTCGGATTCGATTAACTTGAAAGTAACGAGCAGTGAGAAAACTGAAGGAAGAAACGTACATCCGCTCGCCTCCTCCTCCTGCTCTCGGTCCTCTTCGCCGTCGCTGAACCTCTCGCGGGGGCGGCTGATCGGCGTTTTTGGCGGGCGGACGGGCAGCGGCGTCATGTCGGCGATGCTGCGGTCGGCCGTTCGATTGGCCGTCGAATTGGCGTCCTCGTCCGACTCACAGGCCAGCAGCCGCTCGAAGAGCGCGCGGGACGAGCGGGCGGACGCTCTCTTTGGTGCGGAACGAACGGCTTCGAGACGCCGCTCGCGCTGTCTGGGCGTCTCCGGCTTGGGGAGTAGCAGCTGCTTGGCAATCGCGTGCAAGTACTGCGAGCTCGCATTCGTCAAATGAGTGCGCGTCGTCGGCCGACGGACGGCGATCGGCGAGCCGGCCGCGTTGTAGACGATCCGCTCTCCGGCAGCTAGGCGGGGCTTCAGCAGACGGCCCGAGCGGCTGCGATTCAGGACGGGGGTTGCGCGTTGGAAGTCGGAGACGTGGAAGTCCGCCCGGCGGCCATTCTTCTCACGACTCGACGCAACGGGCGCCGGCGAGGGCGTGCGTGGGTCGGCCGTCGAGCAGATGGGCGTCAGCGGGGGGGGTTTGCGGTACCGCCGCTTCTCGACCTGAGCGGGATCGTGAAATCGATGGCCTTTTTTTCCCAGCACTCACCGTCTTCGCATTCCTCCTGCTTCTCGCCGTTGTCTTCGAACTCGCTTGCCGGGAACGAGACGTCGCACGGCCACGCGACGTCGAACGAGGCGTCGTCGTCGTCGGGCAGCGCGGCCAACAGCCCGGCGTTCTGCGAGCGGCGGCGCTCTTGCGACCACTCGGCCGCCTCGTCCGCGGCCTCGCGCGGCTGATCCGAGTCGTCGGCCGCCCGCTGACTGCGGCGTTTGGCCGGCGCGCGGTTGTGGTTTTGCGCCCATCGCCGTTGGGTCGTTTCGCCGTGCGGCGGCACGTGGCGCTGCGATTGGAACCATTCGCGACGACTTTCGTACTCGTCCTTACTGCAAACCACGGGAACAACCGTCGGATGGGATGCACGAAACGAACGCAAACGCGATGAATTCACTCAAAATCTCGTACCAGTCGTCCGGGAAGCCGCTCGCGAATCGCTCGATTATTTCCTTTGGGAAGCCGCCTGCAATTCGGGAGCAAATCAAAAGCATCGGGCGGACAGGGACTGAAGTTGTGATGAGATTCTGCTTTCCATCTTGCCAATCAGGCGGTAGGTCGTGTTGGTGGTGCACACAAGGCGCGGGCCCACGCGCTCGACCATCTCCGACGAGGCCCAGTGGCTGCCGTCGTCGACCCGCACGCCCTCCACGCAGAGCGAGACGTCGGGGAACAAACCGCGGGGTTGGTGCCCGTTCGCACTTCCCGCGCGGCGCTTGAAGTTCAGCCGCCAGCTCACGAGCGAAATGCATCCGGCATTGCTCTCGGGTTGCGTGGACGGCGCTTTCGGCGTGGAGCGGCGTCTTGTCTATCGCTGAAAACATGCGAAAGGGAGGAATGCGACTCGAATGCGAAGAGAACCGACCGTCGTCCGCATTTCCTCCGACAAATCCGTGCATCAGGAAGCGGACAAATAAACAACAACAACAAATTGCCGCGTTTGATCGATTGGCGGCAAAACATCGACGGTAATTGACGACAGAAGCATCCAAAGCGTTCCTTCGACGCCGTGGGCCAGCGTGTTGCTTGCCTTGTTCTTCGAATCGACCGGAAAACAACTCGCGGGTAGGCGTCCAAAAGCCAGCGGGCGAGGCGGCGAGCGGAAGAAAGCGGCTCGAAATTCGACGCAAGGAACTGCGCAGGCGAGTCGCGCCCCCTTCCTTGCTGTCCGCCGCCGCCAGCGAGCCTCCATCATCAATCGGAGCTTTCGTCCATTTCGCTTTTCGTCGGCTGTTCTCACGTTCAAGCAATCAGCGGGTGTTCGGAGCAGCACCGTCTTTTTTGAAGAAGTCGTGAAAACCTGAGCGGTGTTCTGTTTGCTCGCTTCCGTGAATCGTCTGCCACTTCATTGATTTCGTCCCGTGGGGGCCGAGGTTCATCAACATCTAATTCAATTTTGCTACAACAATAACAATGTTGTAAGCAAGAACGACCAGCTGTTCGGGAACGAGCGGGCGAGCGACCCGCCGGGCGAGCGGATAAAAGCCGTCCGTTCGCCGCGAGCAGTTGTGAAAGAACCGAATAAAGTGACGTCCACACTCGAGTCTCACCTCTCCGCTACATACCGGCCGGGCAGCTGGAGCTCCGCATTCGACTGGTGGACCCCGGCTACTTCAACAATCACACTCAATACACTTCCACGAGGCAAGCAATAGCCACAACGAGAGGATTAGAAAGAACTTTCCGCCGGCCGCTCAATTCTTCTCGGCGAACACTCGAAAGCCGGGCAACGCGGCGATGGTCATGTAACGTCCGCCGAGCAGGCAGCCGTTCAGCAACCAAGCGAAGAGCGCAGAATCTAAAAAAAATCCTCGAAGAACACGCGGCTTCGACCCGCCGGTTTGCCAGCAGGACGAGAAGGCATGTGTTGCTCTCAAGAAAGGAAACACACTTCCACCTCCCGGCCGCACGTGTAACTCGGAGTTCGCCGTGCAATTAGCAGTCGCGCACTTGCGTGAATCAAAAAGAAAGAATTACGATTTCCGGGCTGCAAAAGATCAAGCGATCGGCTTTTGAGATCGGAATGTTAATGGAATCCGAACTCCCGGCGGAAGTCCGCCGTTCGCCGGTCTTCTCGTCCGCCATTAAGCGATCGCGCTTACCGGCCGCCCGCGATCTCCATCGGATAAACGCCGCCCGGCCGCCGCGATCCAGCGATCAGTTTCCGTTCGAGCCGAGCGGTCGTCCGACGACTTTTCATCTTCGCCCTTTCATTCCCTCTTTGTGTGACTCACGTGCTCCTATCCGAATAAACCCCCCTCTCCCTCATTCCCGATCGCCGTGGGCTTTTGCTGGGTTCGAGTTCGTGTCTATGCGCGAGCGCCGTAGGCGGACTAGAGTCTTCTTCTCCCTCCCAGCGAGCGGGAAGTTCGTCTTCCTTTTCACGTGTTCGCGACGGCCGTACGACCGATTACTTACGACTTTCCCTTCCTACAGTTCCGCGTGGGTGCCCGTGCCGAAAGGGTTCAGACTCCCGCCTGCCCCCACTTCCCCGTCCCTCCACAAAGGGAGCGAACCGGCGAGCGTGCGGAGTCCGTCCAGGTCCTTTGGGCACTGCCCCCCACAAAAACGAGGCACGCGAGAACGTTGTGGACGTCGAGCTTCGAGCTCAACACCTCGGCGCACGCCGCGGGCGGGGCGGAAAGGATCGACTTGTGTGAGGGCCGCTCCTCATCCCGACCGTCGCTCGACGCATAAGAAACCCCAACAAAGCAACATGCACGCGATTGGCGATTGATGATTTGTTGAAGCAACGATGAAGTGGCCGAATCCGCCAGTCGGATGCGGGAGATCCGGCTGCCCTTTGGTTTGTAGTTGGAACGTGGGAGACTCGAATTAAGCGTCGATTTATTCGTTCTTCCCCGATGCTAGGGGAAGAGGGGGACCTTTTATCCGCTCGCCCAGCTGGTTGGCCGCCCGCTCGCTCTCGAACAGCGGTCGCTTCCTTGCTCACAACAACGCGACAACTAAGGGGAACAAATGGGAGTGATCAGTGGTACGTCGTCTTCGTGCCGATCGACGGCGGACGGCGCTTCGCTGCTGGCGGAAGTCGCATGAAGAAGTGCCCTGTTTCGGTCGTTCGTTCGGCTTTTGTACGCATCCAGCGGGGGCAGCGACAAGAAAGTAGCCCGCCGACGCACGGCCGCGGTCTCCGCCCGACCTGTGCGAATCGGCCTCACAAACCGAGCATTCGATTACCGAAAGCAGTCTCGTCGAACACACTTCTTACAGTTCTAGCTTTTGGAAAGCATTCGGCCCGATCGTCTCGTCAAGATGGTCTTTCGAAAAGATATCTCGATTGACCAAAGTCAATCAAGGATTTTCGACCGTTTGTGTTTGCACCCGCCCCTCTCATTCCCGCTTTTGCTACCCGCGCCCGCCAACTTGTTGCTTAGAGGGCCTCTTTAAAGACAACGTTCTTCGCGCGCCCTCAGCGACGGGATTCAGTTTCGCCTTCGAGCAACTCCAACTTCAGCCGCACAAAACAACGATTGGTCATATCAACGAATGCGGCAAATAGGTAAATGGGGAACAGTAAGCAAAAAACAAGGGGATTTCTTCTCTTCCTTATCCATTGGCCTCGATTCCGCGCTCAGTGAGCGGCCTTGCTCGTGGTCGGGCCTCCGCCGGCCGTTCGGGGCGCAAGCCGCTGCACCTCCTCCGCGTCCAGAAACGACACGCCGCGAACGGGCCCCACGAAAGACCTCTGGAGATCGCACGTCTGAGTGGACTGAAACAGAAGGATGAGATTGGTTGTTCGTGCTGCAAGCTCCTTACCACGTGGCAACGGGCCTCGCGGTCAACGGCCATCCGGCGAGTTTGTTCGGTCGGGCGGGAGTTGCGGTGGGGCGTCCGGCGAACCGGCGCGACTCCGTAGTCCAGTTTGATCTCGCCGCCCTCGTGGTGGTCGACGACCGGCCGAACCGTTTGGCGGCTCTTGAGCGGGCGCGGCGGCGACTCGCGGCGGACCGTCGTTCGGCTTGTGCGGCGACGCTCGCCAGCCTGCTCCTCAAGATCGTGCGGACGCGTGCGCAAGGACTCGTCGCTTCGGCCTGGAAGGAAGGAACAAATCACAACCATCCAATGGGATGCGGAGAACTCACCGCGACTTCCGCCCGATCGCTGGCGCTCCTCTTGCGGCGGCGAGTGGCGACGACGTTCGTGCACGGCCGCGCCCTCATCCGCACAATCCGGCCATTGAAGGGCGGACAAGCGGCGCTGTTGTCCGCCGATGCCCATTATCATCGACCACAAACCACACAGCTGCTCCTTGCTCATCGCCTCGTAGAGCTCGCGGCCGGAAAGCGAGCGGACGGCGGCGACCACCTCTGCGCGCTCGACATCTCCGTGCAGTCGCTCGTAGTCGCGGCGTTCACGGCGGTCCGGACGGAAGGTCGCCCGTTCGTCCTCCCGTTTCTCTTTGTACGGGCGCCCGCTTTGCCGCTCAGCGCGGCAGAAGCGGTCAGAGGCGTGAAGACGGCGCTGTTCGCTTTGCGACTCGTGGTAGCGCGGCTTTTCGAAATTGCATCGTGGCAAATCTTGAACGGCGCAGGAAGCAGCAGGGCGGTGCAGATGGGCGCGGTCGAGCGGGTAGTTTTCGAACTTGTCGCTAAAAAACTTGCGAGCGAGTCGACGGCGAGCTTCCTCGCTTTGAGGGTCGGCCTGGCGGAGCGGACGGGCGGACGCCTCCCCGAACTCGTACCAGGCGTCTTTTTCCACGTCCCCGCCGCACGAGAGTTCATCGCTCCAGTCGTGTGGGGGAAGAAGGTCCGCCTCGGGGATGGCCGGCTCCGTGTGGAAGATGCCGTGTTCCTCGAGCGCTTGCTGATTGCGAGCAGCGGGCGGCGGCTGGTTGGACCCGTCCTGGCGCTCGAAGTTTTGCGGCGTCCAGTCCGCGTGGTTCGGAGCGGCGCCCGGCGAGTGTTCGCCTTCAGTCGAACGCATCACGCCCAACGGGGCGGGCGGCGACCCGCGAGCGTTCTCGGTAGTCCCAATGCGCTCGCACAACGAGCGCACCTTGACGTCGGGCCGTTGGCGGAGGCGGTATGCGTCCAGAAAAGCAACAGAGACCACGTCCAGATCGGGAATGTCCCGATCGGTCAGCGGGCGCAGGTCGAACTGAATACGACAGAACTCAAAAAAGAATATGCAGCGAGTAACCGACCTCCACGAATTTTCGCGCTCCCGGCGGACGGAAGGCAAGAGCCACCGCCCCGCAGTCGGGCAGCTGCTCGGTCGAATGCGCGACGACGGCTACCGAGAAGGATGGCAGGCCGATGAGCTTCTGCGGGTTCGTGAGCAGGATCTTCCCAAAGAGGGGGTGGCGGATGGCGAGCGGCCGCCCGCTTTGCGCGAACTGGCGGAACTCGTCGGGCGGCTCGTAGCGGTACACGGCCTGCAATCGACGAGCAAATGAACCACCCGTATTCTCCTCACGCGCCACTCACCACAATTCGATCCTCCGCCCGGTAGACTTCGATGTCGTGCTGCTCGGGGAAGATCTGGGCGACCGGTCGGATGAGGCGGCACTCGCCGTCGCCCGTCGACGCCCAGTCGTACCGCACGAGATGTCCGCGAGTGAGCGGCTAGAAGCGAAGAAGCAATTCGCAAGATGGAAGCGGCGAACTCACGACATTCGTGGGAACGTCCTTCGATCCGCGGCACGTGAGCAGCTGGATGGACGACGGGCGGCAGTCGCTCGGCGGTGACACGTCCGCAATGAAGCCGACGTGCGGCTGCTGCGCGATGCACTCGTGGCACTCCATTTGGTGGCTGAAAGCGGGCGAGAAGCTCGATTCATCCAACGAATTAGCGCGAACAGAAACACGACCACGTGAACGCGCGGAACAAAGAAAGGAACGTTTGCGCCAATAGCTCGTGGAGTTGATGGATGCTCGGATGTTGTTCATAGTTCGAGGTTTCGATGTTCGCATGGCTATGCCTTGGCTCTTTCCTCGATCGGACAAACATTCTCCGACTTGCAATCCTCATACAGCACGATGACTACTTCAGTTGCTGCATGTAGTGGAATCGGAATACGATGTTCGCGCTCTCACGCCCGCCCCACGCCTTCCGTTGGTCCCTTCGAAACAAACAAAGCGATTTGCCACGCCACAAAAATTAATGAATTTCAAAGACTGGTGAGATTTGCTGGGTATGAGCAGTGAAGCGGGGTTGATCGCACGGAAACACGAAGACTGCGCGAGGAAAATCTCCTTAACGCCCACAAATTTCAAGCAACGCCAATAGTTGAAAGGCAACCGCGAGAATTCGAACTTCGCTGTCCAATTTCATCTGCACTGACCTTATTTTCGCGAAAGAACGAATCGAGCGCGCCGAACGGAGGGAACGCGGAAACGAACAAACCGCTCGTCCGTCAACTGACCGCAACGCGATCCACCCGCCGCGAACGTGAATGTCGACCATCCGCGTCCCTATCGAAAGCGACGCCAACCTCGCGTCAACGCAAAGCAAAAGAGAGTCGCGGCGAGACCAGCGGTCGAAGCAGTGGCCGAAGAAAGGCAATGGATTGGCATTATGAGTCGTTGTTTGACGAAATTCAAGTGGATTCAATCGTACTTTGACCGAAATTTGGGCAGATTCGACGCCCGCGTATTGTCCCTCTGCTCGGCAGCAAAGCGAGCAGAACCAGCGGTTTCCATTCAAAGCTCAGGCAGTTCTCGTAATTTCATTTACAACAATTATCCAGTCGAATAGAAGAAAGGAGCTCGTCGGTCGTTGTTCAATTGAGCGTAATCGTTCGCTTTAAAGCGCGTTCAAGCGATCGAAGTCTCTTCTTTGATTCGTTTATTTCCAAGCCATGCCCAATGCCACTTGCCCGACCGAAAATGAACGCTGAAGTTGCTTCGTTCTGCAGCGGTGAGCAACGAGGACGGGCCGCTCCAGGTGGAGGGCGTTCTTGCGTCTTCCTTCAACTCGACTAGTGCGACAGTGGCTGGTGTTTCCTCAAGCAACCCGAGAACGATCGGGCGCTCGCACGGACCGACTGAAACAGCATTGCCTCTTGCTTGTTCCGATCGAACGGCTGCAGGCTCGTCCGTCCGCTGGCTCGCCGGTCGTTCGAGTAGGTGGATTCTCTCGTTCTGTTCGCGCTTCGTCAATTCGATGGCCTCTCGCTTCTTTGAGTCGACCCATCAATTCGACCGCATCGCTCCTATTCCCGTGTGCCCAGTTGGTAGTCCGCATAAATGCACGTATCTCGACGAGCAAACGAACGGTGAGTCATTGTCCACCGCAAGCGAGGGCTCCATCGCGATCGAAGCGGACAACGAGCATTGGTACGCGGCACAGTGATTAGTTTGCCGTGCTTTCAGCCCCGATTAGCGTGCTCAACTGGTAATAACTAAAGCCAACAGCAAACAAACAAAGAGCGAGTGAAGGGAGTTTGTGTCGGAAACGATCGTTTTTGTTCGCCTGCTTCTCGCTTGTTCAGCCGCCCCAGCGGGACGATGAGGATCGCAATGTTTGCAGCGTAGGTTGGTTTCACGTAGAACTGAACGCTCACTAATGATCGCCGTCTCTTGGGCAAACGCCGTGCTTTACTCGGGGAAAACGAGATCGAATGCTACCGAAAAGATCAATCACTGCACATTCATTCAGTTTGTTCTTTCCAACCGTTCCCGCGGCTCGTACCCGACGTCGCCGAATTCAAGACACGCGAGCAGCGGATTTGGGTAGTGGGCAGACTGCGGGTCTATTGGCGCTCGCCCCATCCCACTAAACAAGCCATCGCTGGCGCCCGCACGAATTGGCACAAAGCGAAGTCACAACTTGCACGCGTGCAAACGCGAGTAATCCGACGGACTTTTGGCAAAATGGCGGTCCGGAATGAACGCAAAGTCGTGAAGGGCAAGATTCCAGGTTCCGTGGCAAAAGCAGGCCTTCTGCTTGCCATTGGACGCGCAGTGCTCGGCGATGAAGCGAGCGGAGAACGGATGCGGGGCCGCCATCAGAATGCCCGCCGACCAGGTTGACGAGAGCTCGCGGACCGCAAAAGTACGCGATGATCGCGCCAAAAGCCACTTGCACGGACGATTGGGAACAGCTGATTGAGTGCTCACTCGAAGGAAAGCGTCGGCGATCGGCGGCCAGCAAGCGGACCGTGTGGAAGAAGGCTGCAACGCGATCCACGCACTCCTGCGGACGGACGTGGTGAAGAAGCGCGCCTTGTGATGCGGTCGGCAAGATCGTGTCCAACCCGTCTCCGCTATACTCGAACAGGCGAAGAAAGTAAGAAGACACGACACACAAGTATCGGGGATGTTCGCCGTTATTGTCCGAAGAAGACGGAAAGCGGCACGTCAATGGGCAGCTCGGCGAACATCCCCAAGAAGCGAGTGGCCAACGTCCGGCAGTTTCTAGCGCCCTGTTGTGAAGAATGTCGTGGACGGCCAATGCAAGGTCGTGTTCACGAGACAGTCGAGGAAAGACTTGGCGACTCGAAGATCCACCCAAAGTCGGCAAACAACAGTCGATCGCGTGCTTCTTTTGGTTCGAAGCGCGCAGCAAGAAGCAGGCGGCGATTTGGATCGACACACACGCCCCGATGACCGACTGCAGCGACGAATCAACGCCGAACAGCCGCTTGCGTTCGGAATGCCGGCGGAGGATCGCGCGGCGTCGGTCGGCGTGCGGCTGCTCGCGATGCACCCAAATGGACTCCGCGGACGACGCCCGCCCGTCCGTTGCGCCGTCGCTGGCTTCCCGGACGAGCAGCTGAACTGCTGACCAAGGCGAAGGCCTGCAGTATTCTAATCACGTTCACGTGCGTGTAAAACACGGGCGTGTAAAACACGGGCGAGTGGTGGGATGAGTCCACGCTTCCTGCGCTCACTCGTTCAAATGAACGGACACGTTTGAACACAGGCCATGGCCCCCATCGACCGTTGTTTCGAGTAAATTCGGGCGTGCTTGACTAAACGGTCGTAAGGAAGGCTATCAAAAGCTCCATATTTCCTCCCTTAAACCAAAAGCAGAGATAGACAACATTTGGTCGTGAAGGATCGTCCAGGTCTGAGCGCATCGTTGGGGCAACACAGGCGGCGACAGATGTGCGCCGTTTCGTTGTATTCTTCGCTCTTTACGCGTTTATCTCCGTGAAATACTCAACCCACTTTGGAATGACGAAAAGCCATGAGACGGGCCGATCGGGAGATCGAGACCACGTGCCAACTTCTCTTGATTGCAGGCTGTACCTCCGCAGGCCTTTGGGGCGCAGTTCTCCGATCTCAAGGCTCGGGCTCGTCCAGTCGACCGGCAGTCCAACTCGTACCGGAACGAAATCCCGAACCCGCCGCTGGCTCGCCCGGCAGCCGAAGTCCAACGACGGCCATTTTTGACGGCAGACGAAACGCGCTTCAAGCTTCCTTTCTGCCGTACATCTAAGAGCCGAGCGTCCGTAAGAAACGAACGTAAACATAGTCGAACAAAATGGAACGACGAGGTTCGCCTATTCTTCTACTCTCTATTCCAGTTGGTCCCTCATTGGTGCCGGAAATGCCGAGTTTATCGCTTTCTCGCCCGCCCGTCTTCTACCTCACTCGCTCCTCGTCGGTCGGCAGGAGGTAAGGACGCGTGATCAGGCGGGAGGGACGTCCGCACAGTCGAAGAACGACGAGCGAAACGAGACGAATGGCCACGAGAACATGCCACTCTGGGCGACGGCTGTGTTCGGGGCGTCACGATTTCCGCCTACCCACCAATGCATCTTTCGATTGCGGTCGACGAGTGGAGGACGAGAAGGCAGCGGCTGTTCGGTGGACGGCTGGCCCCTCGACGAAATTCGTCGTGCTTGTTGCCGCTCCTTGCAGCTTTTGTAGTTGCAGGGAGCACGAAGTGTGCAGCAACTGCAGTCCAAGCCCCCGAACAAAGATGATCCGGACGACTGGATCAACTCACGGAATTTTATTCGGGAGGCGAGCTCAACTTCTCCGCAGTCCTTTCATTCGAATAACTTCAGAAGACCTGCGCCGCGATTTGCGCATCAAGGATGAACACCCAACTTCTTTCTGCTGGCCGTACAAGCCGGCGCTTTTGGACGAGAATCCTCTGCAGTGGATTTTAGCGCATTGAAAGCAAACAGACGCAGCACGGAATGGACGCCTACTCGTGGCAAGGGATCACGTATCGATTGTTTACTTAACGCCGACTCCCGCTCTGCAGAGACGGCGGTGACACGCTCTGGAGTGCGTCCAGGCGTCGGCCCGGACGCATTTGTGCGTCCCGCGCCCGACCAGGACGCCGTGCTTTTTCACGCCCAGCTGCCAACCGGTCATGCGCGGAGATCATGGGCTGACGCGGAACGGCTAAAGATCGTATGTCGCACGGATTCAGGAGCCTTGCATTTAAACAAAGTGTTGTAGGAAGATCGACGCCAAACGTCAACCGAACGCTCCGTCCATTCGACAACATTCAATCATTCCAATACATTCGAGTGTGTAGTTGGAGTCCCTAGAGGCGGCGGAAGAAGCCGACGCTCGAAAAGCAAGAACTGCCTTTCCGTTCCGTCGGGCCGCCGCCGAAGGAAACGACGTCGGACGAGAGCGCAAGTTTTCGGACGGCCGTCGGAGTTTCGGTGTGCGCCAATAAAAACCTTTTATCTCGTATTCCATCGGACTGATCGCTAACGAACACAAGAGACAACCGCCGTGATGCAAAGCCCTTAGTCGTCCTCACGGGCCCCCTCCAACGGGTCGCATCAAAAGCAATTGAATCCCGGAAGCCTTTGTGCGCAGTAGCACGCGAAGCAGGGAATAAAAAGACTTTGTTGTTGGCATTCCTCCCCGTCCCAGCCAGGATTCAGCCGCAAATGAACAGATCGCCAGCCGCTGCTTCCGGAAACCTCACAACAGGGGCGGCTTCCAGATCTTCGAAGCCGCTCAAGCAACACCCTGCACGTCCGGTTGTTTTTGTCGTCTTCTCCCGTCGCTTTAGAAACGGCATCGGTGTCGTGAGCTCCGCCCACGGAATCTTCTTCCCCTCCATTCGGCCGCTCTGCACGCAGTCGATTTCTCGAATATTCCGCTCTCATACGCCCGACCTCCACCGTTCTCGCTCTTCACCTGCAGTTCTTGTTGCGGACAGACTCGAGTTCCTTCGTTTCCTCTCCGCTCCTTCCACCGGCCCCGCATCGTTCGAGCCGATCAGGCGCCTCACTGTTCCCTCCGATACGATCAATAAACAGCCGATCTATCCGAGCGGACTTAAAAGGCACTTTGTGTAATTCTGGACCACCGAATGGCACGTTTCAAAAACGATCTCTCGGTTTTTGTTTTAAATATATTCTCTGGATCGTGCTGAATCTAAAAATGCCCATTAGAAGGCCTGCAATTGCCTTTTTTGCTGACTTACAAGCCTCCGAACCCAAAAGGTCCGGATTTTGGCCCATTCGGTTCAAGAGGCTGTGGTGTCGTTGTAACGAGGTTTCAGACTACGTGATTGTGCTCCTCTTGTAGCTCTTGATTGGAGCTTTCGACTGGTGTATACTGCTTGCCGGTTGCATTGAAATCAAAACGAGTAGTGACGTGAGAGGCGAGAAGTGTGTTTCCGCGAATTTCGCATTTTTTGCGTTCAAGGCCGTTTTTCTCGAAAAGTTTGCACTGCATACGAGCAAACCACAACTAACACGTTATTCTACAGATCGAGGCGCGTCGAACAAGATGCATCTCGCCGCTCAACGCTGGCAGAACCCGGAGAACGATCATGTTGAAGGTGGAGGGCCAAAATTGATTCAAAATCGAAATTTCCTCAAACTTCAAAGTGTTCTACTGGAATCGTGTTTGATCAATTGGAATGCGTACTAATGGATGTCTGAACAAATAAAAGATTGTTTTGACACCTGCTCGACGTCCTTGGCAACACCGATGTCGAGATGATTGAAATAGAAGCGGTTTTTCGAGTTTTGCTCGTTCACTCGCAACTGACGCATTTGCAACTGCCGAATTCCAAACAAGAATTGTAGCCCTGTTTTTACTCTACAATTTCTCTGCTTTAAACGTGAGGAATACCAGACGCTCGCATCAGAAAACGGTCTCCTAACGTATTTTACAGCTATTTTGCTGGCACACGTCTTTCCAGAGCTTCGAAAGACAGCTCTTCTATACCTAGTTTGATGAAAGATGCGCTTACCAAACCCTATAAAGTGTTTTTCTAGCAGCGTGAATCGAACGGTTTGTGTGGAGGTCCATTTGATCTTTTTTTTGCTATTCCGCTCAAGTTCAGTGTCTTACGCACGTTTTTAACGGCAAGCACTCGAAGGCCACATCGTTCTACAGAGCTCAACAAGGCGGACAATATAACATTGCTTTCAGTAGTCATCAGACAGCAGGGATGGAGAAAACCAACGTATTTGAACACTGGCATTTTCAATCATTTTCACGCCCACAGACCAGAGATGGAAAGTCCGTCAGCACGGTTTTCATTTCTTCATGTTTGTACAGCCGTTCTGATTGTGTTACGCACACGCTTGTCCATAAGAATGTTAATGCCGAGCAAAAAATGGGAAAATATTCTCAATTTAACTGTACTTTAGGCCGCAATAAGATGCATTTGCACAACGGACTGATGATTTGCAGTAAGCATTAGATGAACAAATAGTCAGCAAGTCATTCATGCTGTTTTGGAAAGCGCTAAAGCAGGTCTAGCAAAGAAAACAAAAATGCACCAAGCAGTACTTGCGGCGTTACTTTCGGCAGTAACGTTGCAATTGACATCGAAAAAAACCTGAAAATTACTGGGAAGAACTAGGTCAGTTGTTAGAACACGCAACACAACAATTCCATCAAGTCGTTTTGAAGTTTGAGGAAATTTCGATTTTGAATCGATTTTGGTCCTACACCTTCAACCGGTTTGTTCTCCGGGTTCTGCCAGCGTTGAGTAGCGAGATGCGCTTTGAAAGAACCGCTTTGTTCTGTAGAATAACGTGGTAGTCTCCGTTGCCTCGTCATCAGGGCAAAGTTTTCGAGAAAAATCGCTTTGAACGCAAAAATGCAGAAAGCAACGAAAGAGCTTTCTTGCTTTCTACTTTGTTTTTCCTTTGCATTGTTCCCCACGCAACCAGGGATATACACCGTTCGAAAGCCCTCGTTACCGTCTACACGGTGCACGTCACCACATCACCCGAAACCTCGTTACAACGACACCACAGCCTCTTGAACCGAATGGGCCAAAATCCGGACCTTTTGGGTTCGGAGGCTTGTAAGTCAGCAAAAAAGGCAATTGCAGGCCTTCTAATGGGCATTTTTAGATTCAGCACGATCCAGAGAATATATTTAAAACAAAAACCGAGAGATCGTTTTTGAAACGTGCCATTCGGTGGTCCAGAATTACACAAAGTGCCTTTTAAACTTTGTGTCGATTACACGCGGATCTCCATGTTCTAGCACTTTGATACTTTCAGCCGTCGCACGCAAAATGACCTTCCGGTTGCGGAAAAAGGACGTCGCGAATTTCTACAAAAACCGGGCAGAGCTCACGGACGCCCAGGCGGACGAGTTCTTCTGCCACGCGGAGATCCTCGGTGCCGTCGACTCCAAGCACCACTCGACCGAAGTACGTCCTTCTTCTTGTTTTTTTTATTTTTATTTTTTAAATTTGTTTGCAGGGCCTGAAGCTGAACACATACCTTCTGTTGGAACGGTTGGGCGTTGAGAAGTCGTGGGAGGCGGTTCGCCGAGTCGTCGTCCTCCAGTCGCCGACTCCGTGGGTTTTTTCCGTTTCCGCTATTGCTCTAGTTGGGTTTGTTGTCCGTTGCAGGCGCATTTGCGAGCTGATCGGACAGACGCTGAAAGCCGCGTGGACGGCCGCTCGCGAGGACGAGCCGAACGACGAGGCGAGCAGTCGGCCGCGCGTGCGGAAAGCGGAGATCGCCACGGGCCTTTTTGCGCCACTCATCTCTTATTGCATTCTTGTGAAGCAGGAGCACGCCAGATGTTTCACTTTCATCTTCAAGGCCGCCGTAGAGGAGCGGGATCAAAACTTTGCTCAGATGCTCTTCGTGGTCTCGGAGCCGCTCATGTGGCGCTACTTGACGGTGAGTCCCTTTTTTCGATATTGGATTTGTGTGTTTAGAGCGTGAACTGGCACATCCGAGCGGGCGCCTTTTCCGTCCAGACGGCCATCTTCCCACCGGTCTGCGAGGACCCCATCCGGCAGCAGGACGTCATGCTCCGCCACTGCGCGTTCTTTATAAAAGGACTCGAGGATGCGAACATTGAAATCGCTCTTCAACAGCTGGAGGCTGTCTGCGAAACGGTGGCCTTCTGGGTGAAGGAGTTCGACTCTGAGTGGATCGGACGGCTGTTCGCGGCGCTTGACCGGACGGCCACCGACGAGGTCGCGGAGATCCGCGCCCGCACTTTCGCGGTAAGCAGATACTTTTTTTCGTTTTTAACTTTTTCCTGTAGACCCTCCGGCACTTTGTGAACGGCCCGGACCTGATGGAGTCTTTGGAGAAGCTGCTCCAGCGCATCTGCCCGCACGGGATCGACGACCAGTCGGAACGAGTCCGCTGCAATACCTTTCGACTGCTGAACTACGTGGCCAAGTGCAATCCGGTCTGTCTTATTCTGCCCCCTGTATACGGTCCGGATTGCAGAACATCAGAATCATTACGAACACTGCCGGCAGGCCGGCCATCCTCAATCTCGAGCTCGTCCTCTACCGCCTTGATTTCGAAGAGACAAAGGCGGTGGAACGCGAGATCGCAGCGCTCCTTTACCGTCACTACTTTGCGGAGACCCGTTCCACACGCTTGTTCTCGCGCATCTTGTTTTTTGGAAATGTGAGCCGAGCGGCCTGCTTGGACCTGCACCGCTTCCTCATGCCCACCCACCTGCTGACCGTCGACGAAGGCCGTGAGTTCGCTTTTTTAAATTCATTGCTATCCTCTTTTGAGTCGCGTACGTCCACACCGTCCTGGAAGCCGCCCTGCGCGCGTTGAAACAACTGCTGGAGGATGTCGACGCGCGCGAGGCGAACGGCCAGACGAACGACGACGAGCCGATGGACGAGAACGAGGCAGACACGAGCGAGGAGAGCGCCGATGACGAGAAGTACTTCCGCGAAGAGGTTGCCAAGCTCTCAAAGCGCATGATCAAAGAGAGTGAGTGTACAAAGTTTGATTGCGGTTCCTTTTACTGCTTGTTGAAGAGATTGCGGCTCTGCAGACGGTGGTCGACGCGATGATCGTCATGTTCACATGCATCCGCGACGACCCCACATTCAACGCGGCCGACGTCGAATCGATGCAGGTGGAAGCCCTGTTCATGCGGTTTGTCGACGAGGTGCTCAATGCCGACGAGGCGGACTTCATGCGGGTGACGCCCAGGAACCCGGGTCTCCTCAGCTCCGCCTTCGCCATTATGTCGATGCTGCGCAAAGGCGGGCAGCACGCGAATCGAGTCGTGCAAAACACAATCCGAATGTTGCGATTTGGTTGCATAACTCCGACGTACCTCGAGACGGCTGCCCTGCTGCACATGGAGAAAATGCTGTCCGTGTTCAAATTGGGTATGGTCGTTCAAATATTATTTTTTACCTATTTCTTTGTTCGTTCAGGCCTGCGGCAGATCCAAAAGACCTCCAAGAGCGCCGAGGCAAAGGCCGTTCTTATGCAGCGTGGCGCGCGCAACAATTCGGAGTTCTTTTCGAACGAGCGGGTAGTAGTCCAGGCGTTGGACACATTGCTAGCCGCCGCCTCCTGTCGCCAGTACGTGCTGGACGTAAGGGCTCGCTCTTTTTTCTTCTTTAAGTCCCATTCCATTGCAGACCTTTTCGCACGTGATCGCCGACTTTGTGAACATTCTGGACGAAATCTCCGACAACTTCACGCGGCGCCTCCGTGACGAAGACGAGCTGGACTTTGAACTGTTCGGCGCGTGTTTTGAGTCCATGAACACGATGCGCATCCTCAAGCACCACCAAGTGGGTGGAAGTTCTCGTTTCCAACCACTTACCAATTTTCGTTCAGGACACACGCGAGGTGGAAAGCGAGCCACCGACCCGCCGGAAGCGCGCTCACGGGGCAAACACTCCGAACCGCTCGGCTCTTTTGATGGCCCAACTGGACGAGGAGGCGCGCACAGACCCGATGCTCGAAACGATCCACTGGTTCCAACGGCACTTCGTTCTGTCCGAGCGGCTGTGCGCACACGCCGGTTTCGTCGAGGTGAGACCGGCCGGGCGGCTCTTAAACCCGCGTGCTTGCAGCTCTTCTTCAACGCCCTTAGCGTCCACTTTCGCGCGTACAAACACCGTCGGGCGGCAGTTGAGGAGGCCTGTCGGATGCTCGAAAATGTCCACGAGAAGTACGCCAGTGTGGCGACCCATCCGATGGCCGCGCAATTCGCCGAGTGTCAGGCCAACGGAAAACACGCAATGGAGTTCGCTCTAGAATGAGTCTCTAGACGTGCAGATGGACGGTCATTTTTTGGGGAATGTACTCGTTTTGAATTGTCTTTCTAGCTTTTTACCCAGTTAATGCTTGAAAGTCACCCGCTTTTGTAATAAACGCAAGTTTCGGCTGCCGAGCGGAATGTTGGACAGTATTTTGTGGTCGATAAAACAGAAAAGGCGTGAAATAGCGTATGGCTGATACGTCGAATGTCGCTTGCTTTCGACTTCTTTGCTCCGTTTGCTGTTCATTCAGCCGTTTGCTGCTCGTTAGGCTTTTTGTTTGGTGAAGCCCAGTCATCGCACCCATTCACTTTGCCGAAAGGACGTTAGCATTCCGCCGTTAATTCGAGTGGTGGTTGTTGCGAATGGATCGAAGACGTCAACAAGCTTTCTATCGATCGTTCTCACCTCCCCGCTAGTCCACGGAAACTCGATGCAACATGCCGAATGTCGTTGAAGCCAGCGAGTCGTGTTCGCGGGCCGTTTGTTTGACGTTGTGAATGGAAGGTCGATGCCTCCTCACCCAAGCACAACAAACAAAAAACATACACTCGCCCCTATTTTCACACCGCCGACAGCCTCTCGAGACGGAAAGCTAGTTCTTACTCCGTTTAATGGTTTCGTGGATTGAATTGAAAGAAGACCGCTAGAATCTGTCCACTACTGTCGGGGGCCGCCGATGGACTGGGCAGCCCTCAACTGTCCGTTCTCGTTCTCGTTCTGTTCAGCGGTCGAAGGAATGTCCGATGAATGGTGTGCTGGTCGTTTATTTGGCGATTGTAACCTCAAACTTGGGTTAATAAACCTGGAGAGAGAGAGAGGGGGAACACGCATTACACGAATACAAGAGAACAGTCGGATGCACAACAAGAAATGAACGAAGTAAGCAGACGGACGGCGGCGGTCGGAGCGGAAAGCCGAAAGGGCGTCCGACTGTCCGCTCCCGCCAGGCAAAGAAGAATGAAAGGAAGAGGATGAAGGGAGGGAGAAGCGAGGGGAGGAAGTGGGCGTGCCCTCGTTCCCTCTCGACCGTCGGCTCCGAACGAAAGGCGGCGGGCTCTTGAAGGTCGAAAGGGGCGAGGGAGAGAGAAAGAAGGAGGAAAACAATCTCCGAAGATCGATGGATGATCACTCGCTTTTCCTTCGTGATCCCGATCACGACACTACCCTTCACTCGGTCGTGCCCGTGGACATCCGCATTACGGTCTTCCGTATTCAGTGTTCGGTTTCTCCGATCCTTCTCTTGCCGCTCGGCACCTCCAGTTGGCCGTCGATCACAATGCTGGCAGGCGGTGGTCAAACAAAGCGTTGTTCATTCGTCTGCTCAATTCTTGCGAGTGCAGAAGGCGACCTTCCGCACGTGTTCGCCCATTCGATTGCTTCCTTTCACCATGCCGCACAATTACCGCAACTCCCGCCTGCGATTCGAAAGCTTGGATGAACGTGAAACGGGCACTCGCCTCTCCTCGTTCCTTCCTACTGCAGGCCGATTTGTTCACGACGAAAGCTTCCCCTCGGAAAGCTTGGTCACATTCGAGTCGATTGACGCGGCAAGCAGCAGCACTGCCAGGTGAAACGCCCCAAAATGCCTCACGATTGATCAACACGAGAGCCTTCCGCCTGTGGGGATCCATCCGCTCTCAGCTTACATATAGGAAGCTTCCAGCAAGTCTGACAGATCGTCGAATTACAACTGCTTTGGTTGACAGAAAGAGAATGCGGAGTGTGCCCTGTGCGGTTTGTTGTTTCCTGTGCGCCCAGATCAGCAGCTGACATCACTCGACTGCTGCCTTCCGATTGTCGACGACGAACATGCGATGAAAATCCACTTGCACCTGCATCATTCGATGCAAACGAAGCGAGTGGCCGGCGGTTTACGTTCCGCAGCGACCGCCTTCCTTCCACCTTCTCACGGCGAATGTGAGCGATAACGCGAGTGAGTGAGTGAGTGTCAGCGGCATTCAACACTCGCTTGTGGCTTTCCGCTCGCCCGCCCCGTCTCGCATATTAAGCGGAAAGGCGGCCGCCAGCGAGTGCAAAAAGTGCATGTTCGCCCGCTAACCGGCCGCTAGCGCAAATTTTTGCTAGGCGCCCGCTCCCTTGTTGTTTCCAATCGGTCGCTGTTCCTCGCTGTTGTAGGCATCGGATCATGATCAGCTGGACAGTTGAGCGATTAATGGTCTGGCGGGCGGCTTCCATAGAACGAACGGTTTGTTTTGCCACCCGAATGCTCGACACACCAAACGAATAACAACAGGCACACAGACTCCCTGTTCTCTTTTCGTACGCAGAAAGCAATCATCTGTTTACCGTTATTCTTGTGGCGAATTTCAGCTGAAATCAAAATAAGATTCACCATCTGCGCCGTCATTTTTCCTTACTTCACCGCCCTGTAACAGAGCTCATCTAGCCACCGCTTCCAGGCAGAGGTTAGGGCGACCGGCCGGGGCGGCCACAAGACAGTGCAAACTGTAATGTCTGATTGATCGAATGAGGACATTCACGGAGCTTCTTGGTTGAACGAACGAGAAGACTCCGAGTGGACGTGATTCGTGCAAAAACGATATTGCTGACAGCAACCGATGCTCTAGTTGATGTTCAATGATTCTCGTTTGCTGTCCGCTTTATTGCACGCGTGCACGCTGATTAACAGAGAGGATCACGTGGCAGGAGCAGAAAATCCCGAATGATTTCCGTTCAGCATTCGTCATCTGGCCAGCACGTGTTGTCGGAAAGCTTGAACAGAACGAAACGGTGAGTGGCAATCGATCACTTCGGAGGGTGAGCAGGACATCTCGCCGTTCGAATCAGAAATAGCTTTTCGGTAGTTCTGCGATGCTTTCGTTAATGCCCCGACCATTTTGAACGTCGTGGGCAAAAACATGAGGAGTCCGCAAACACCCAGAGCGAGTGTAAGAATCTGAAGAACGAAGGGGATTACCCAGTGGAGGATCTGGGATCGTGCAACAAGGCCATCGGTGTCGATCCGCCGGCGATGTACGCGGACGGGTGATTTGGCAACTCGTGTGAACGAGCAGGCCGCGCATTTCATCGAAGGCGTACGGTGGGTCTTGGTCCTCCCGAACGCAAGATCTTTGTGGTCGACGAACGTGCCTTTCCATTTCATGGCGTGTTTTTATTCCCTTTCGTTTGAGTTCTGTTCGATGCGGGGAGGCAAGAGATGGCCGTTGCCTACATGCGCGCGAACAAAACGGATGAACTGCCACTTTTAAGAAGCTCCTCTGGTTCTGCGCCTTTATCAAGACTCGCAATCTGCGACGAGCAGAAGCAGAATTTCTTAAAATTAGTGCACGCGAGGGGCAGGGCCATCTTTACTCCGCATCCGTCGTGATCTCCTCCTCGGCGGGTTTGAGAGCCAGCCAAAACGAATGGTTCGACATGGCACGCGAGAACACGCGGAACGTCTTGCCGCTCGTTGGTTTGTTGCTCGATTTTTCGGTTTTGTTCCAATTTGTTCATTTTAGCCCCAACTCCCCGGAGCGTTCCTCCTACTCGTCAGAAGAGATCCTGCAAACCTGCCTGCTCAAAACATTGGAATACGATCGCCCCGGATTTGCGTTCGCTTGATTGTCCGGCCCTTCCGCCAATGATTTCCTTGAATTGTTCTTTTTGGATTACCTCTCTTCTTCCGTTCGTTAAGCCACTGATCAGTACTGGCGGGTCGGATTGAAAGGCGGAAAAAGAATCGCTGAAATAAACTACTCACAAAAGATTCTTTTGATCGGCGTCAAATGATGGAACTTCTGCGGGTCGGACGGCGCAAACGCAAGCCGAGCTTTCCATTTGAACAACGTGTCAAGTTTCGTTGCATTTTCTGGCACGCAAACATACAAACAAAAAAGACGGCCGTAACTTCCGGGCGAGTCAAAGAGTCGGGCAATTCGCCTGTTGGATTGCCGAGTCAGCGAGTAGCGTGCCGCCCGACTAGCCTGTTGATCATTTTCCTGCCCCATAGTGGTTTACTCGATTGAGTTCTTTGTGTTTTTGTTCCGTTGGCTGTTAATCCCCGTTCGCCGGCTGAACATTCGGTTTCCGCAGCTCAGCCTATCGAGTGTAGTCATGAGTGTTTATTGATGGAATGAAACGAAAGAAAGAAGCCAGACGGAAGCAAACCGCCCGCCTGGTCGTCTCTTTCCGCCCGTCTTTGCACGTGACGCAGCGGGAAGAAACTACCGTATGGAAAACAGACAATCGCGTTTGAAGAGAAGTAGAATTGCTTTCTTTTACAGAAGTCAAAAAAAGCAATAGGTACATTTCTATCATGTTCGTGAGGGAGTTCAAGCATGCCTCGAATTTCCCGAAAAGTGTTTATTTGCAAGAGTCATTTACACAAAAAAGCGTAAGATACAAATGGCCAAGCTTGTAAGAAGCAGGTGGAAACGGAAGACGACAGTTTTACGCCTCGACTGCGATCGGAATCTCGCGTTTGTCTTGCGCATCGGCCGGCAGTTCATCCTTTTGGGCGACGATCACGAGGCGGCCGTCCGACCAGTTCGCTTTCAGCACGCGGCGCTCCACAGCCATCGGAAGGCGGCACTCGAAACGCTCGCTCTTTTCATGGTTGAAGACAATGGTCGGAACGTTCCGGCGAGCCTCGACGATCACGAGGCGGTCCAAGTGGATGATGTGGACGTCGGTCGGTTCGAATTCTGGCAAATCGCAGGTGAACTCGAAGTGCTCATCGTTTTCGAAGGTCGGGTGAGCCGCGGGCGGGACTTTTGGAGGAGATGTGGCTGAACGAAAGAGTGAGCGGAAATGAATTGAGAGTGGAGCGGACTCACACGCTTCGTTCGTCTCATCGATCATCTTCTCGTCCACCACCAGCTCTTCGTTCTTCGCCTCCTTCAGCTCTTGGACGTTATCTGAAACAAACTCGAATAATGTCGCGCCGCGCGCTATAAAACAAACCATCCTTTTTCATCTCATTGTTGTCTGAAAACAAATAATTGTAGAAGAACAGGAAGAGGACGCCGCTTACTTTTGGGCTCCACCTTCAGCGAATTCGGACAGACGACCACCTTGCGAACAGCGGAGCGACTCATCGGGCCGCCGGTGGTCTTCGGAGCGGTTTGCTTGTAGCGACGTTCGGGCTGGGCGACCTTCATGGCGACTTGCTTCTTGCGGGGGACCATTTGCGAGTGGATTCCGAAAATGCAAGGAAACAAAAGAAAGAAGTTGGCGGGTGAAAAAAGCCGAAAAAACGAAGTGCGATGAGCGAAATCGGAAGTCAGCAAAATAATTAACAAACGGGAAGAACGCGGTGCGGGGTCCATATAAGTTGTTCAAATTACGAATGTCTGCAAAAAGTGCGTTAGGGGGGTGGGGTAACGCACTTTTTGCAGCCGATGTCAAAAATCGCAACGCAAATCCGACATTTGCAAAAAATCGTAACGCAAAGTGTGCAGCTGCAAAGATTCGTAACGATTTTTTGCAGATGCAAAAATCGTGAACGAAAATCTTGCATGGCTGCAAAAAGTGCGTTACCCCACCCCCCTAACGTACTTTTTGCAGACATTCGTAATTTGAACGACTTATATACCCAAATGCCAGAACAGCCAGGCGAATGCTTCCAAAATTCGTACAAAAGCGTGTGCCCTGGCGGCCGCACGAGCCAAAACGCCGGCGGTTTGTCTTCTTCACGCGAACGAGCGAAACGACCTTTACGTTTTGAGCATGATTTCCAAACAAAATGGCCGGTCGCGGCCGCCCCCCATCACACCCGGTCGCGCACGCGCGTTTCCCGCAATCTCGATTGAAAAACGACCGCTCGGCCCCGATGGGCGTAGGTCCGCGCTCGCACATGTTGTGAATGAGTGGATAGTGCCGATGGCCATTCGAATCGACGCGCCCGCCACTTTGTACGGGTTGTGTGGACGGCTCGTCGTGAATGAAGGTATTGGGTCGTCAACTAAGTTCTGACGCACGGAATACCAAGACTCTGTGGTTGGCGCTCGGCAAGGGAACTCGAGCGATTCCACGAATAAAAGCGCTGTGAGCACTTTCTCACGCGTTAGGCCGCACAAACACGTGCAACATCTCGAGTTCGGACGCGACCGATTGGCCGAAAAGCCTCATTTTGGCATTCCGTGCGTCAGAAATTAGTTGACAAACAATAAGTTTACTCAGGGCGTCCACAGAGGTACGTCAAAGAGAGGAACCGACGAGAAGAGAGCGGAGCGGCCGGTAGGCCGGAGTGTAGGGAAAGCCGACTGACTGGCGGCGGGGCGGCAGAAAGGCGGGCAAGCGGGTGGCGGAATGCCAGAGTCGTGGCGGGTTGCAAGCAGAGGCGAGAGAGTGTGGAAGTCGAAGAGACGGGGTCGGAGGCTAGTCACAAGAACCGTAAAACTCAGTCGCTTTTTTTGAGTCAAAACAGTACTCGGCGGCACAAGGAGAACGTTTGTGTTGACTCACCCGCAAAGTGGATCGGCTTTCGCAAATTAGGCGATTTCAAAAGACGGAAGGTGAGAGTTTTTGATTCCTCTGGCCGATGAGCAAACAAGAACACGGCGTTTTCAACCCGTGAAAAATGAGAATTAGCGCCCGACCGCGGCTCGCACGCCGGAAAACGGACCGTAGAAATTGTGCGTTTTCCTCCATTTTGTCATTTCGTTTCACTCCCGCCCAGCTGATTAGTTTGGAGCAAAAAGATAATGTGTTCGGCATGATGAAAGAACTTTTATTGCCGCCGAAACATTCTATGCATTTTTGGTTATCGAAAAAGGCCGTTTGGTCGTTTTTTCATCAAGCACTCGCCGATCAATCACCGATTTCCCCCTTGCCTTGGCCACTGACCAACTTTGCAACGCTTTCTCTAAACATCCCCCCGAAAACGGAGAAAACCGGTGCGTTTGTCCGTCAAACTCGCCCCCTCAACTTTTAAGCCGTTGGTCCAATCGATCTGAAATTTTTCTGGCTAGAAGAAGTCGCATGCGCGAAGTCCGAAACTGTGCATTTCGCCCGCCGCCGGGCACGTTCAACGTTCCGTGCCGACGTTCCGCGCCGTACCGTTTTTTGCGCACGGCCAAATTCACCCGCCCAGTGGACGAAAAGATGCGCCTTGAAAAGAGGAACATCATTAGTTAACCCCATCTTCAGGAAATGACGTTGAAGAATGTTGTGATCGCCCAAAGCCGGAAGGTCGGGGCGGAAAATCGAAAAGTCGACACTCGGAGGCGCCGTTCGCTACTATCCGAATTTTATTCAAAAAAACTAAAAATAATCCCCCTTAGAAATAGGTCTTGCGCATCTTTTGAGCTCAGTTTCGTGTCGACAAAAGGCCGATTTGGAGACGTTAAATTCGACCGAAAATTTTGTGTCGGTTTGAAAACTTTCGGCGACTTTCGATCCCGTTGTTCTCATTGCACTCTTAACGTCATGACACGAATATGGGTTCATTCGAAAGCACAGAACGCGGGCTTTCCGATGGTGTGCAATTTGTGGTCGTTCTTGGCCCACTTGGCCACTGCGACGCGCGCGAACAAGACTCATGATATCGCACGAAAAGCGGGCGGGCATGAGTGGATGAATTCTCATGAAACTTGGCAAAAATGTCGCGCACGTGATTGCCCTTCGTATCACTGTTTCGGATTTTTTCAAACGCTAGGTTGTTGAGGAGTAGTGAATCGTTTTGTAGTGGGTCTCTGACTCCAATTTTGCGGTCCATTTCTTCGCCGCCGCAAGCCACTCCCTTTTTCCGCTTGCAAGGATTAAAACTAACTGTTTGGCGTCGTTTGCGCATAGCAAACAACATTGTGCGCGCTGTCGTACTTAAAAATTGCATTTGCAAACGTCTTTCGCAGTTCGCATCTGTTTTTTTCGAAGCCGTAAAAGCAAAACGGAGTAAACAGGCTGTTTTTGTTCAGAATCTGCCGATTCGCAAAGTTTCAATCGAATCCGAACGTTTTGAGAAGCGCCCCTCGTGTTCTCCCGTTGCAGCGAGTACTTGGATGATCAAACAAACTTGAAAAAAGCATTCGATAGGCACCAGTCTAACGACACCCCCGGCTGGAGACGGCGCGGAGCGCCGTCAACCGCTTGTTGCAAAAAAAGAGGAGATTAAAGTCGGGCCGGTCGGATTTGCAATCTGCGCTGTTGATGCGATGCGGCCGGTCATTCACTTGGAACGGGAACGGCGTTTGCCGTTTGCAATCGCAGTTGCTGCTTTTTTCTCGCACATGCTCTAACCAACGCTCGTAATTGGATTCGTTTTCCGTTTCGACGATCAATGATCGTTTGCGTTCCCTCGCGGCATCGCTCAAAAAGCGGCCGGTTTCCTCACCGGCGTCTGGTGCGGCGCGCAAGAACGGGCACTTGGATTGCGCGGCCCCCGCTTTTTTGTTTCCACGAGCGCTTGGGATCGAGCGACGCATTTGAGTGGGGCTCGCTTAGTTGTGCTGACCGAACTCGACGAACGCACGAGCGGCGTGGGTCAGCCCGCCTTCAACTCGGCGTTGGTTTCGGCGGCCGCCCGTGTACTCATTCTTTCAATCGAGTCGATCGAAGGCTTTCTATAGGGAGGGGGTGTGTGTGATGACATATTGATTCGATTGCGGCCGGAGTGCCCGCCAATAGGTTGACGTATTACAGGCGGGGCAAAGCGATGCCTAGCGTCCATCGCATTCGCACGAATCCGCGTGAAAGAAATCGACAATCACTCATTGGATCGATCGGTCGACTAGCCGACGAAAGAACCATTTGTTTTCCACTCCTTCCCCCGCTTGTTTTGTCTTTAATGCCTCCTTCAGCATTTGATGTTCCTCATTCGTGTCGCGCGTGTACGCTTTAAGGTACGGTTCCGAGACGAGCGTCGGGTACATGGCTCGGCTGGAGCACAGTACTCGAGTAAGCAGTGATTTTCGTTACTTGCAGGATTCTCAACACAGCAAGCATGTTTTCCATCAGCTGCCGGAAAGCGCAGAAGATGGGTGCCGACTACGAACTGGTAGAAGGGCCGTCAGTTCGACGGCAGCAACGGGGCGCGCGCGCCGGAGGACGGCGAACGATGGACGCTTTGTCGCCCGCGCCGTCCGTTATGCCTAATTGTAAGAAAAACGTGGTAAGTCTTGTACACGTCTTTCACCCCGCAATCCGCTCTATGCAAAAGGCGGTCGAGAAGCCGCTGGACGAGAAAACAGGCCGGCCGCCCACGACGGCGCTCGCAGAGCCCGCGACGGTGTTGGAGATCCGGGCACTCAACCGGCTGCCTCTTCGATCGCGCAAGTCGCTCGACGTGTGCAAGGACGTGGACTTGCGGTCGAGCGTCCGACGAGATTCCGTGCATGTGAGCCCCCGCGTTTAACCATACAACTTGCTTCCAGGCGCGTTGTTGTTCCAAGGTTCGCCAGCAGTCCACGAAGGGCTACATGCAGTCGACAGCCGCCTCCCGCGCGCGTTCCGTTGGCGGATGGCCGACTGCGAACGACCTTCCCCCTGCGTACGTCCACTTCGTTTTCACCGAGGTGATCGACGGAATGGAGCCCCCGATCAAGAAACAATCCCCTCAAATCGAGGTGGAAAACGAAAAGGCACCCGGTCAGTCCTTTCGACGCCCTTCGCCCACTTCATTCCTCATACAGTTCACGACCCGTTGCTCAACTCACGGCGGGAGACTGGCACCGCAAACGCCGCTCGCGCAGAGCCCAAGAAGTCGTCGCTCTCGTCGCACAAAGAGCAGAACGCGAACGACCAGAAGCTCGGGCAAAAAGCAACCGCTGCAGCCAAGAGCAAAACGGGCCAAACGGCGGCCAAAAAGAAGAGTGAGCGATCCCTGCATCGGTCAAGAAAACCATTGGTTTCAGAACCCGCTGCCCACGGCATGCAGAGCAAGCAGCACGGTACAGCCAAAAAGACGGAGTTCCGCTCGCGTACCACGAGAGAAACGGCGCAGGAATGGTGCGGTGAGTGATCAAGTCACACTTCATTTTTTGCCGGTGAAGTGGTTGCAGAAAGTCCCGTCAAAGCTGCGACCTGCAAACGATGTCCCAAATGCTGGATTCATCTTCACGGACCAAACGCGAATGACCACCCAAATGCTCACAACAAGGACCCGAAAAAGTCCTTTTCGTGCGCAATCTGCGGGATCGTCATGCAGAAAGCAAGCGGCCGAAACTTGCACGAAAAGAAGCAACACGGTTTCATTCGGGACAAGGCGGATGCGAAGCTGAAAGCGGTAGTCAAGATTCGAAAGGTGAGTCGACCCTTGCTTCCCTTCATTTCTTTCGCTTGGTTTTAGTCCCAACTCATCCAATTGTTCAACGTGGGCACCACGCTGGTCGACGTTCAAAGGTTCGCCCTTCCCTCCCAGAACCCGCAGGCTGGCGAGTACACAAAAGAAGAAGATCTGCAAGAGATCGTCGATGCGGACCCCCAGAGCGCCAATTGTCCGCGCTAGAACAAAAGTCGCTCTGTAATGCCTGTATTCTTATCGTTGTTTTGCTTTTTTCGTAAATTCCTTTACGTTTTGCTATGCGGTGTGTTTTTTCGCTTCTCGTGTGTGCATCTGACTATTTGATTTGATCCCCCCGTAAACGGCGCTAACCGGTGCGTTTGTCAGTCCCCTCCGCGCCCTCAACTTTTTAGCCGTCCGACCTATCACGCTGAAACTTTTTCTGGCTAGAGGAAGTCGCATGCGCGAAGTCCGAAACTGTGCATTTCGCCCGCCGCCGGGCACGTTCAACGTTCCGTGCCGACGTTCCGCGCCGTACCGTTTTTTGCGCACGGCCAAATTCACCCGCCCAGTGGACGAAAAGATGCGCCTTGAAAAGAGGAACATCATTAGTTAACCCCATCTTCAGGAAATGACGTTGAAGAATGTTGTGATCGCCCAAAGCCGGAAGGTCGGGGCGGAAAATCGAAAAGTCGACACTCGGAGGCGCCGTTCTCCACTCTCCGAATTTTATTCCAAAAACTAAAAATAATCCAATCTAGAAAAAGGTCTTGCGCATCTTTTGATGCTTATTTCGAGTTGACTGAAGGCCTATTTCACAACGAGAAATTCGACCGAAAATTGCGTGTCGCCTTGAAAATTTCGGCAAATTTCAATCCCGTCGTTCCCGTCGACCGTCGGGCGTGACGATACGTGTGGGGGCTTTTTTAAAAGCGCAGAATACGGGCTTTCCAACGGTGTGCGGTGTTTTGTTGTTCTTGGCCCACTTGGCCACTGCGGCTAACGCGAAACGGACCCCCGATATCGCGCAAAGAACGGGCGGGTTTGGCGAGAAGTGGACGGATTCTTCTGAAACTTGGCAGAAATGTCGAGCACGTAGTTGCCCATCTTTTCACCGTTTCATATTTTTCAAACAATCGCTTGCCGAGGAGTAATGGATCGTTCTATAGTGGCGGCCTGCACTCAAGCTTTTCGGTCGGCTTCTTCGGGCGTCGCAACCAACACTCACTCTTTTCGCTTGCTGGGATCAAAACAAACTGTTTGGCATCCTTTACCAATTACAAACAGCACCGTGAGCCCACTCAAACTCAAAGCCCGCGTTCGCAAACGACTTCAACTGTTCGCCTTTGTTCTCCTTCGTGCCGCAAGAGCAGAATGGAGTGAACAGGCCGTCTTCCTTCAGAAACTGCCAATTCGTCGAGTTTCAATTGAACCCAAACGTTTTTGAATAACAACTCGGCGTTCTCTCATCGCGACGAGCACTTGCTTCAAGAAAAGTCGATAGAAGCATTCGATACGCACCAGTATAACGACACTCCCAGCTTGGGACGGCGCGAAGCGCCGTCAACCGCTGGTCGTCAGTCTAATTCGGCGGTCATTCACACGACGAGGCGAATGGTAACCGAGAGAGCAGCTGATCGTGAGACAAGGCGGCGAGTCGAACGACCCGCCAAGCAGATAGCGGTGTGGCCAACGCCAAACAAGCGGACTGCTCGGCGAGTGATGGTAGGCGGCGGAGGTGTGGGGCCGAGATCCGACCAAATGTGCACCCAGAATGCACGGCCCAGACCGAGAACGCGCCATTTGTGCAGACAGCAAATGATCAATTGGCGAACGGCAGACAAGGCGGTAACAGGTGCAGAACAAGAATAGAAGTACTTGGTCGCAGCTGCCTGTTGTCATGAATTGCATTCATCGACTGACGAATCGCATGCCCGGCTTCTTCTCACCTACCTATTTAAGTTCTGACCTGCAATGCACCAGTCCAAGTCGAACGCAAGTGCCTGTTGAAAGCGACTGCCACAAAAATGTAAACGGAAGAATATAGTAATCGAAGTTTGAACCTATCTAATCGCTCTGCAGCTACTTTTCGGTTTGTTTGCGCTCGAGAACTTGACGGTCGACTGCGACAGCTTGTTGCTTAGGTAGACGTTCTCGTGGCAAACACAGAAAACAGCCGCTCGGAAAGGCGTTTGCCTGCTTCCTCGCTTGAGCGCCGAAGACCGTAAACGCGTGAGCGCTTCGCTAATGGCCCTTCTAGGCCGTCAAACCACGGTTTTTGTTGCTGCTGCTGCACGAGCTGGAAGTCGATCCAAACAAGCGGGGGCTCTTCAAGCACACGATCCGTTTGTTTTGCGAGCAAACGAAGGGCCGCTCGGTCTTGATGAGCTCGATAGCGTCCGCTCTAGCAATCCTCTCCAAGACTCACAAGCAGCTGAATTTTCTGTTTTAAATGACTGATGTGATTGTTCTTTACTCAAAAGAAGAAAACAACAAAAAACGCCATTCTCTAGTTAGAGGCCTTCTTTTTGCGCACGTACGACGAAAAAACGCGGAAGCTAGGCGTCGCTTTGGAATAAATTCACTTGACAACGGCGCGTTGCGGTGAGTTTGCGTTATTTCCGTGTCTCTATTCTTCACGTTCGAGTCATCTACCGGATGATCACTACGTAACACAAAACGGCGGCGGTCGTCCGCTGTCAAGAGTCGAAATGGAGCGTCCAGAAGGGGGTCGTCGCAGAGGTTAAAGACGAATTCTTTCGTTTGACCTGGAGCATGAAGGAGAGCAAGTCGCTTTCACTGCGACAGTTCCAGTGCCTGTGCAGACGAAAAGCCGAGACGGCGATCGTTGAAATGGTTGTTTCTGTTTGTTGAAACATAGCCGTGTCTCGGAAGGAATAGAGAAGCGGCCGAATCAGTCATCGATTGCACAAAGGACGGACGAGGATTTACAAAAGAAAGGCTGTTGTTCGTTTGCAGCGACCGAAAGCGTCCGTTTATAAAAAGAATACAACCTGGACGCCATCTACTCATTTGCTGCCCGGCAGGAGCAGTTCGTTGTAATGCGGCTGTGGACGATCGACTTGAACGACCGCCCATTTTTCTTTCCATTCGTTTTCGTATAAAAGAAGAAGTGTTCGCTGTTAATTTCTAATCACTTTCTTTCCCCAGTCAGTCGTCCAATAAAGAAGACTCGTGTTTATTCTCGGAGGAATTGGGGAGCGGGCGGGGAACAGGGTGCGCCCGCGGCCTCTTTTCTCTGACAGCGGCCACATTTCGTGTTCAGTTGGCTTCTTTGACGGATGGATGGGCGGCCAAATTGCCGCCTTTGTATACCTTGAGTTTCTTTTCTTTGCGCCCAATGTGACGCCCTTCAGACGCGTTTGGGAACTTCGGTATGTTGGTGCTGAACATGCTCGAGCGATTGCGTTGGACGAGGCGGTCGGCGCGGCCGACGCACGCGGAGTTGGTCCGACAATTGAACGGCCGCTCGAACACGTCCGCCAATTTGTGAACGATTTCTACGGTAAGTCGGCTGTGTTTTCTCTCGTACACGGCTTCGTTCAGATGACGTGTGCGGCACGGATTCCGAGTTGTGGTTCGATATTCTAAAGCAAGTTGTGGCCGACTCTTCCGTGCGAACGACAAACGAAGTGACGGTTCCGCCTCTACCTTGTTGCTCACTTCTTTCTTCTGCAAACGCCCGAGAGACTTGCGGCCAGGTACCCGTACGCAAAGAAATGCGTGCAGTTCATGAGGGGGAGCGGACAGAAAGGCGCGTGAACGAGCAGAAGTAGTCGGAAGCGGTTGAAGATGCAGTGCTTCCAGTCGCGACTGGGCGTGACAATGGGCTTCGGCTTGTTATACGCCATCTTTCCGCCTTCTACGCTGTGCCCCCACTTGCAGACACTAGTGAAGAGCGAGACAAACGTGCAGCTGGCGGCCCGCTTGTATGTTGTGCTAAAGAACGAGTGCACGCGCGAGTTTTTTGAGCAGCAGGACGCGGCCGTCCGCATGGCTCAATCGAACGAATTGGCTGTCAGCGCTTTTGTTCAGGCGTTCATTTGCGGCCGTTGAGTCCCAGTTCACATTTCGCCACACACCGCGACTTATTGTTTAAGAAGGACTTTTGGAGGGCGCCCTTTGGCATGGGCGTCTCGATGGCCCGCCCGCCCGTTGCGCGCGGAAACTTCGGAAGCAAGTGTGGCCCGAATGCGCTTAAGGCACGTACTGATTCCTCGTTGCAAACGTCAGTCTAGTTCGCTGACATTTCATCCGAGCAGAAGAACGAAAAACGGGCGGGCAAGAGCTGGTTGCTCCTTCCCTTATTCGCACAACAAAGATTCCCCTAAAGCTCCGTTGCCCCGTTTCGCAACTGCTCAATAAACACGCCGGCCTTCTTGTGTTCCACTTCGAAAGCACGAAGCTTTTTTGTTCTTTTCCTTAATGCGATTGAAGTGTTGTCAAAATACTGCTCGGCTTGTGGCGCCGTCGGTCGTCTTCGAAACTTGAGATGCTCCACACAAAACTGTTCGACTTCTTGGGGTTTCCTTGATTGCCACCGTATCGTCACGCAATAAACTGCTTGGAACACTCATCGGCCGCCGGGCACGCGCGGCAAGCGTTCCGTTCGACTCGGTTCGTGGCTGCAGAGGCGTATATAGCCGAATGGCGGGATGCGTCGGTTTCACGCATCTTTGACCCAATTCCATGAGCCCGACAAACAGCTGATCGCCGTTGTACGAAACGGGCCACGAGACGGCGGTCAGCATTACGGAGCTTTACGATCGTTTCACCGACGGGGAAAACGAACGACGGGCACGACCTGCTTTCTGCATTGACGGCGGTTTGCGGACGTGATAGTCGCTCAATGATCAACGCCTTCGCAGAGCACCTTTGTTAGCGAAAGAGCGAAGCTACTGCGGCATTGACGTCCCCCACCTCTAATCCCGACGACAGCCGCATTCGAGCCGCCAGGCAGCATCTCCCGGTGAATTTTCTTGGCGAGAGAGCGCAGTCACCGACTTCCACCGAATAGCCGATGGGGCGGTGGACGGACCGGAAGGTGCGGCCGCGAGCGCTCTAAGCGACTCCAGCGGCCGCTCGACTATCTTCTCAACGCACATGCACAAACGAAACCACAAGCAGACAAAACAATTAAATGGAGGCGAAGAACGAGTGCGGGACTCTCGGCATCTCGTAGAGGGGGCACTTGTGGAGTAGAGAGCAACAGGTATGATTGAGAGAACGTTTGCGGGCGAAAGTTTGGGTGGCCTCCATTTCAAGTACGATGGAGACCGTCTTTTTCTGAAATATCATCAGTAAGTAAAATGCTCGTTCTCTTCGGATACCCACCGTGGCAGTTGCGGCGATCTCTCCACAAACCTGCTCGCGTCGTCAATAAAAGTGAAAAGTCCAGCAATTAGTTATCGTCGGCCTGCAGGTCGTCATTCGATCAACCGGTCGAAACGATGGAGGCCGCGGCTTCCACATTCGTTCGCTATTCGGCTGCCATTCATCGATTCGCGGCTTCTACGGCGTTCTCCTGTCGTTCGTGCCGTTCGCCAGGCTTTCCGCTCTGCCTCGATCGACCGCAAGTCGCCTGCCTTTCGTCGCAGCGGTCGGGTCCCCGCCGTCAGTCAAGACTAACCTAGACGGGGGTGTCCTACCGCCACTTTCGAGGCTAAACGGCCGCCCGCGTCGCCTCCCCCGTCGCTCGGGCCATCAGCCCAGGCAGACCTAGACACGAGTCGGACGGGATCCTCGGCAATGTGGACGGCCGACGACGCCGACGGCTTCGCTTGGCGGACGGGCGGGAGACCGGACGACCCAGCGACGGATCACGAATAGCTGCCTGACTGGCCTGAGCGTCCTGCAAACAATGGCGGAAATAAACAACGAAAGAACGGGTCTAACCTGGCCTCGTCGAACCCGTCCACCAACCAGAGGACGCGGTGTACATGGATCAGCCAGCACGCTCGGACATTTAGCGAACGCACGGTCGTTTGTTTTTCCTGAAAGCAAAGAGATTGTAAGCGGATACACGACAACACAAATGAACGGTATCCGAGCAGGCACGATTCGAACGAAAACACGCGTAAAGCCGAGATTCGGGGAATATTTCCGAAGAAATCGTTCGTTCATTCGTCCGCTCAACCCTTCCCACCGAATTTCGCACAAAAAGTACGCACTGATCGCGTTTGTAAAGAATAAAACGAGTAACGGACGATAAGTGGAACGAAAATTCGTGAAATTTCGGCCGAAAGCTGTAAGCAATTTGCTGCTCAACCGGCAGAAGAAAAAGAGGCTGTTGAGAATTCAGAAACGAACGAGGTAGGTGGATTTACAGCACAAAGATTGCACCGGAAAGCTTTTGAATACGAACTGAAATTCGCGCTGCTCTTTCTTTCAAAAAAAAAAAAAAAAAAAAAAAAAACCCCCCCCGCGGGGGGGGGGGCCGGGGGGGGGGGGGGGGGGGGGACCGGCGGGCGAACGGGAGAAAAAGCCCGGCCGGGAGCGCGCCCGGAGGCCAGAAAAGCGAGCCCGTTTGAGCGAGTAACCGCCGGTCGGGTGGGGTCCGTTCCCTGAGCGCGCGCAAGGCGACAGCAGGCCGCGCGCAGCAATCGATTGGCGGCGGGCAGAAAGCGGACTTTCGACCCGGCGGGTCGCGTTGCCCTCGCCGCTCAGTTAAGTGCCAATTCGAGCCAGCAGTGACGGCAAAGTGTTCCGAGTTGATTGCAAAACGGGCAGACGTGTTTTCTTCTTTTTGGCTGAAGTTCGTGAACACCGAATGTTTAGCGGACAACGATCAACAGCCAACGTAACAATAAAAACAAGCAGGCCAGTCGAGGTAACACTAGGGCAGTAGTTATCAACTGGCTACTCGGACCGCACGCTACTCGCCGACTCGGCAATCTGACAGCTGACTTGTCCCACTCTACGACTCCATCGACTCTCCCATCTCGCCCGGCAGTTCGACTCACCCAACTCGCTGGGCAATTCCGGCCGGCTTCCTTGCTCGTTTGCTTGCGAGCTAACAAATGCAATTAAATATTGTCATTCCTTGCGCCAATGGAAAGCTTGACTTTCGCTTGCTCACCCGCGCGAGTTCGTTCTTTGGCTGCCGAACACAAAAACCAATCCTGGTTACCTTATTTGAAGCAATTCCCCCTACTGCTCTTTGACCCGACCCGCTAGTACTGAGCAGATGGTGCTTAGCGAGCATAAGAAGAACGGTGGGTGGAGAACAACAATCAAGGAAAGTAATTGACGAAAGGATGATGGTCGCGCGATCAAGCAAACTCGAATCCGGTGCGATCGCATTCCATCAATTGAGCAGGCGGGCTCGCGGATCTTCTTCGGCGAATATGAGAGCAGCTACGGGCAGTTGGTGCTGAAACGAAACAAGACCGAACAATCAAGCCACAAGCAACGAGCGGCAAGACGTCACGCATGTTCTTGCGGGGGATGTCAAACCATTTGTTCCAGTAAGAGATCAAGGCGAATGCAGAGTAAAGACGCGCCTGTCCGCTTGTGGGCACAAACTGCTAGAATGCGGCTTCTGCTCGTCGTGAGGCTCTCCGCGAAGGAGCAGAACCAAAGAATCTCCTTGGGGTAGGCCGACCATGCGTCCTGGTAGATGATGTGCGCGCGCATGCCCGCAACGATCATTTCTTAGAGCTCCGCATCGAACACGAACTGAACGGAAAGCGTGATGAAGCAAGTCCATGACAGAAAGCCGAGTTTGTCGACCGCAAAGACCTTAAGGTTCGGGGAGACCCAAGACGCACCGGACGCTTTTGACGAGCCGCCCGGTTTGCTTGTTCACGATCTCCCTCAATCGCCCCTCCACGCATATCGCCAACGGATTGATATTGATGGCCGTATTCCACTATCCCCCGCTCCTCGCACTCAATCATCCCTCTCGTCCTTCAGTTTCTTCTACTCGCTGTGGGTTCCTTGCGGACTCTAGAGTTTCCGTTCACGACGTTTATAGTGGTCAAGGAATACGAAATCTTTGCGAAACTCCGGGAAGCTATCGTTAAGACGAGCGGCGAGATGTTTTTCCCGTTCTTCTCAACGATCAATAGCTATTCGCCGTTTCTTTCTGCTCAAGTTTCCCGACAACACGTAGCGGCCAGATGGTGACAGAAATCAAATTATCATCTTTTTTTTGAGATGCCGCACGCGCTTGCAGCCATAGAAGTCCACTTATCCAGCTCAGCCTATTTGTTCGCTTTTCCAATTCACAGCGTACACGTCTAATCAGACATGAAAACTTAAAAAGCGTTCACAACGACGACGCGACGGTAAGAACACTCGTCTTTCGGTCTTCTAACTGTGTTTGTTGGTGAACCTTGCACGCTGTGCATATTAAAATCAGTGATGCAAGCGACAAAAGATTATCCCTGGAATTAACCCGCGTTCAAACCGAGTAGTCATTTAAGTGAAAGAAAACAGAGCAAGTAGGTAGTCTCCGCCTGCTGTTGAACCGGATGCGGCAACCATCCGTCTCGATCCTTTCGTGCATGCGACTCGCAAAGTCAAGTGAAGATCCTGCGAATAGGAGAATCGTTTCGCTCGCCCGTCCACTCACTCCACCGCTTGCAGCAAATGTTGGATGTTACTGACACTCACTCACTCACGTTCACCGCCTCCATTCACATCAGGAATGTGGATTGAAGTGGGTCCTTTCGGAATGGAACCGCCAGCCACTCGCTTTGATTGCATTGAGCCGTGCACGTGCAAGTGGATTTTCCTGGCTGGTTCGCCGTCGACAATCGGAAAGCAGCAGTCGAGTGATGTCACTTGCTGATCACTCCGAACAAGAACAAAAAACAGCACAGGATTCACATGCCTGCTCCTTCAGTCTACCAAAGCAGCAGCATTTCGACGACCCGTGCGATTTGCTGGAAGCTTTCTCTCAGCTGTGAGCGGATGGAGGCCCGAAGGCGGAAAGCCCTTGTGTTGATCAATTGTGAGGCTTTTTTTTGAAACGTTCCAGCTGACAGTGCTCCTGCCTGCCGCATCGATCGACTCGTTATGTGATCAAGCTTTCCAAGAGGAGGCCTTCGCCGTAAACAAAACGGCCTGTAGTAGGAAGGAACGAGGAGAGGCAAACGCCCGTTTCACGTTCATCCAAGCTTTCGAATCGTAGGCGGGAGGTGCGGTAATTGGGCGGCAAAGTGAAAGGAAGCAATCGAATGGACGAACACGTGCGGGAGGTCGCCCTTCCTGCACTCGCAAGAATTGAGCAGACGAATGACCTACGCTTCGTTTGACTGCCGCCTGCCAGCATTCTCATCGACGACCAACTGGGTGTGCCGAGCGGCGGCGGACAACGCGAACTGAATATGGAAGACCGTAATGCCGGTGTCCACGGGCACAACCGAGCGGACGGTGGTGGACGGATTCTAGCGGTTTTCTCTTAATTCAATCCACTAAATCATTCAATGGAAGCTTTCAGTTTCGAGAGACTGCCGCTGGTGTAAAAGAGAAACGGTGAGTGAGTGTTCTTGTTTTGTTGTGTTTTGGGTGAGGCATCGATCCTCCATTCACGTCAAACGAACGGCCCGCGATCACAACTCGCCGGCTTCAACGGCGTGTTGCATCGCGTTTTCTTGGACTAGCGACGAGGAGGTGAGAACGATCCGTTGAAAACCTTGTGGGCATTGTCGATCCATCATAATCGATTACCACTCGAATTGACAGCGAAAAGCAATTGTTCTTTTGACGAGTGAATGAATGCGTCCGCTCGGCCTCACCAAACGTAAAGCCTGACGATCAGCAGGCAAACGAATGAACAGTGAACGGAGCAACGAAGTCGAAAGCAATCGGCAATCACTCGAATGCTCTCCGCCGTTGCATACTCGAACGGCTCGTGACAATGCAGCCGGGCAAGCCGCCCGACAAGGACACGAATGAGCACACTTGCTTCATCTTCCGCCTCGCCATCCCCCGAAAGCTTTCAGTTGTTTGTTTGGGATCGCACGAGGATTCACCGTCGGGGATGCTTGAATCGAGTTAATGGGATGAATGCGGCGAGCAAGAGCAGTCACCCCGATAGCTCCATAGACTGATCAAAGAACGGACGCTTCCTCCGTGCTAGCATGCGATCGCTGCATCAATCAGCTAGCGGAAAGTACAAATGCATGGATGAAACTCGAATCAGCCGAAACAAGCAGTTACGAGCAGTGGCCGTCTTCTATGTGATCGGCGTGTCATTCTGCCGGTGCGCCGATCGCCGCCTGCCGTTGGAGTTTGCTTCCATCGAGTGGGCGATGGGAGTACGCGGATATCGCTTCGTTTAGTGCGGTAGGTTGGTCGCGAACCGCGATGGACGGCCGCGGCGAGGTTGTGGCTTTTTCCTGACCTCGCCGTCCTCTCGCTCGCTCGGCCGGTCAGCGGGCACTTTTCCAATGCGTGTGAAGAATTTTATTCGTTTTCTCCGTGCGAATGAATGATTTGGATTCACCTCGATCATTCCCCTTGCCCGGGCAGTTACACGGCCGATTCGTGTAACCGCTCACAATCCGGCAGGAGCATTTGAACGCCGTGCGATCCGACCCTTGGACGGCGGGTAACCAAAACACGGATCGGGAGGTCGGAGCGGAAGGTCGGCCGGATGCAAATTGGGCTTTGCGTGACTGCGGGGTTACTCCAACTGCTTTAAGGACTGAAAACGGTCAGCCGACCACTGCTTGGAAAACGGAAGCTTTCTCCATGCTAGCATTCCATCGCTCTCAATCACCTAGTAAAAGTAGAAGTGGATGCACAAAATTTGAATACGACACCTCCCCTACGAGTAACCCGAATAAACCCCAACTACTCGCTTTCTTCTATCCACAATTTGCGGTTAAAACAACGAGCGCATTCTTCTTTAAGCACCATCGAACAAACCGACAATCGTCAAAGCAAAGAACGATTGGATAGAAAGTTTGATCTCTTGGAAGTCACTGTTGCTCCTTTACTCTTTCGGTCCACTCTTCTCCCGATCAAACAGTCAGAACGCACACTCACAAGAACACTTGCCGAAAAACGGAACATGTAGGAATTTACTGGAACACTTAAAAGCAACAAGAACAGGAGGAACAACGAGAGACCGATCTAACCTGCGACAAAGAGGAAAGAGCAACCCGTCGGTAGGCAGAAAAAAAGTAGTCGGACACTCGAAGCTCGGAAATTCAAAAGCGGTTCTCGTTTTACTGCCGGCAGCTGGCTCCTTGGGGGTCCGCATCGACGATCGCTTGAAGAGCTTCTTCGTTTGCGTACTCGCCAGCCTGCGGGTCGCGCGAGGGAACGGCGGTTCTTTGGACGTCGACCAGCGCGGTGCCCACGTTGACCAGCTGGGCGATTTTGGGCCTGAAACACACGAAAGCAATTAACGGAAGCAAGGGTCGACTCACGTTTTGAATCATGATGACATTCTGCATGTGCGCGTCCAATCCTGCCGAATGAATGTGTGCTGCTTCTGTTCGTGCAGGTTTCGGCCGCTCGATTTCTCCGCGTAAATGCCGCACACTGAGCAACGGAACGACTCATTCTGCATTCGGTGTGGGCATTCTGATGGTCGTCCGTTATCGCTCGGTGGAGATGAATCCCGCATTGCGGGCATTGTTTGCAAAGGGCCATTTTGACGAGAGCGTCTGTTGGAAGTGCTCGATCGGCTGAAAGACAGCAGTAGGTTACTGCTCGCTTTATTCTGCGCGTCGTGCGAGAAAATAAGCGGGGTGTTTGTTAGTGTACGACACGGAATAAACGCGAGGAAACGGGTGAAATAAAGGGTTTTGTGGAGCCGAGTGCGGTGCGTAAAGTGGAGTGATTGCTTCTACTCGCGGACCGCCGACCGCACGCACGAGCGCGGGCGAGGTGCGCACGCACAACGCCGTCGCTTTTCGCAATCCAATGCGGTTGTCAGCGAGGGGCGCTGGGCGTCCAAACGAGCGCGCAGGGGCCGCGTGTTTGTGGGGTGCGTAGGAAAGACGCCATTCACGTGTCGTTTGGCTTGTTTCTCGTTTCTCTGCGCACGGACGGAATGATTGGCTTTAGTAAGAATAATCTCTCTTTAGCTAACGGTTAGACTCTTTTTTCACTCCACTCCTCCTTCCACTCGGACCCTCTTCCTATCCTTCCCCTTACAGCCCACAAACCGACGTCCAACGTTACCTTTTTCCAGCTTGTTTATTGCATCCGTATTTTGACTTAAATACACACGGGCGAAAAGCTTGTGGGAGACGGCGGGGCGTCGGCTTGCGAGCGGCTTTCAATCGGCGCGTCCGACACACTTTGTCGTCGGTTCTTCCAATCGCTCAAGTGTCTACTGCGGCATCACGCAAAAGCCAAGTGGCCGCTACGGCAGGTCGGCAAAGGCGCGCAAAAGAAAAAGAGCACTTGATTGTTCTTCAGTTCCGCCTAGTTCCCACGGGCTATTGAATTCGATCGGGGGCACTTGACAGGCGGCTTGCCTTTTTTGGGTTATACGACAGTTGCGGCCGGTCATTTGCGGCCCGACACTTGCGGCCCGACACTTGCGGCCGACACTTGCGGCCCAGATTACCCAGCCGTCTAAATCAAATATAAGTGGTCTAAATAACGTTTGATCTCAATTTAAGCTTCACATTAACAAAAGAAGGTGCGTATAAAGGAGCAAAAGGGGTGTGTGGTTGCTTTAAAACTCGTTTTTTTCAAAGTTTGACTTTGTTCCTTATCTACAATTTGGGCCGCAAATGTCGGCCGCAAGTGTCGGGCGCATCTGTCGGCCCCAACTGTCGCGCCGCAACTCTCCGGCCGCAAATGTCGCAGCACCCTTTTTTGTGCTCTGCCCAAACGACGGGCAATCGAACGCCCAGTTGTGCGGGTTTGTTCCTCTCTTCCTGATCCGCGTTGGCTTTGTCGATGTCTTCGCTCGTTTGCGTGCACGTTTTTCTACGATCTTGACCTAAATGGTTGTTTCAGTTGTCCAATGGCGCGCACACGGCAACAAGCGTGGAACGAGGAGGAGGGGCGCCGGCGCGTCAAACACGAGAACCTTCGCCTGGTGCGGGCGAAACGACGCAACGCAGGCCCGCCTCCCGTCATCACAATCGATTCCGACGGCGAGCGCGAAGAGGTGGATTCCAGTCGAGAAGTGCCCCAGCCACCAGCCACTGTCCACGTGAGAGCGAGGCCCACCACCTTGACCTTGAAGGCCGGCGAGCGGCCGGATGCACCCGTTCGACTCAACGGCGAACTGCCGGACGGCGTGCGGGTCAAGCGGGATTCCGACGACGACGCCCCCACGGCCAAGCGGAAACGAAAGATGAAGCTAGTCGCTTCCATTGATGACTCTTTTCAGCGAGTCAAGGAGGAGCGTTGGTAAGAGGACGGTATGGGCATTCGAACGGTGAGTGTTTGCTTACAGCGAGCTGGAACAAGTCGCTCAGCAACAAGGAACGACGGCTGCCGACTTCGCAGCCGATGGACGCGACTATGCGGAGAGTCTGGCGGAGCAACCGACCGAAATCCAATCAAACCCTCCGCCCGGCAATGCAAACGAAGAACAAGAGGACGTTGCGTCGGAAGCCTCAAGTGGAGACTCAAACTTGGTGAGTGCAACTAGTCGTACACGCTGTAGTCTTTTGTTTGTAACCACCAGCAAGTGACGGCGCTTCGCGCCGTCCCCAGCTGGGGGTGTTCTTAGACTGATGGGTAGGGAGTGCTTTTGTCGACTTTTTTGGTAACTTAGTGATCACTGGAACGGTAGAACGCTTAGTCGTGCTTCACTAACGTTTGGGTTCGATTGAAACTCGGCGAATCGGCAGTTTTTGGACAAACACTGCCTACTTGCTCCATTTTGCTCATAAGGGCCCAAGAAGAACGAAGGCGAACAGTTGAAGTCGCTTGCAAACGCGGGCTTTGGGCATGACTGTGCGCAGAACGTTGTTAAACATTTGCGAATGGTGGCGAACAGTCTGTTTTGATCCCAGCAAACGGAAAAAGTGAGTGCTCGTTGCGGGACCCAAAGAAGCCGACCACAAAGCTGGACTTCAGGCGCCCACTATAGAACGATTCATTATTCCTCAGCAACCAATTGTTTGAAAAATCTGAAACGGTGGAAAGATAGGTAACTTCGTGCGCGACATTTCTGCAAAGTTTCGGAAGAATCCGTTCACCCATGCCCGATCCCGCCCAATGTTTGTGCGATATCAGGGGTCACTTCGCGTAAGCCGGCGTGGCCAAGCGGGCCAAGAACAACAAAACAACGGACACCATTGGAAAGTCCGAGTTCCGAGCTTTCGAATAAGCCCACACACGTATCGTCACGCCCGACGGTCGAGAAGAACGACGGGATTAAAATTCGCCGCAATTTTCAAACCGGCACAAAATTTTCGGTCGAATTTAACGTCTTGAAATCGATGTGTCGTTGGACCAAAATTATACTCAAAAGATGCGCAAGACCTTTTTCTAGGGAGGATTATTTTTTGTTTTTTGAATAAAATTCAAAGAGCCGAGAACGGTGCCTCCGAGTGTGGATCTCTTCGATTTTTCGCCCCGACCTTTCGAGTTTGTTCGATCATAACTTTTTTCACCGACGTTTCTTGATGATGGCATCAACAGATGAAATGTTCCTCTTTTCAAGGCGCATCTTCTCGTCCACTGGGCGGGTGAATTTGGCCGTGCGCAAAAAACGGTACGGCGCGGAACGTCGGCACGGAACGTTGAACGTGCTCGCCGCCGGTCGAGATGCACATTTTCGAACTTCGCGCATGCGACTTCCTCTAGCCAAAAAAAATTTCAGATCGATAGGTCCAACGGTTAAAAAGTTGAGCCCCCGTTTGGGACGAACCAAGTCACAATTTTACGCGCTTTACGGGGGGATAACACGTGCGAAAGTGCGCACAGCGCTTTCATTTGTGGACTCGCTCGAATTCGATCGCCGAATGCCGAGCACGGAGTCTTGTCACGTGCGTCAAAACTTTGTCGACGACCCAATAGTCCGTGGAGCCTTTGGAGAGACTCCCGATTCTCGCCACATTGATCCCCTCACTTCGATGCAAACTTGCCGTGAATGCTCGTTGAATGACGAAAGGAAAACGCAAACGTTGGCTAGCTTTCGTCGTTCCGAGTGTGTGAACGACAGCGGGCAGAAGAAGGAGCAAGTGGTTCGTGCCCGGCCGCCTCTTATTCAAGTTGTTCGATTCGTGAATAACCGGGTGCCGAGCGAGTGCGGAGGCCAGCGGAGTCATCGCCGATTGCGATTCGATTAAGCTTTCTGCTAGTTGGAATTTCAGGGAAGCGGGAAAGAACGGAGGAACACAAAAGCTATCGGTTTCTTCACGAAAAAAGAGAAGCGAGTGGATTTTGTTCTGTTTGAAACGTGACCACGATCCACTTGCCCTCTTCGCTGTACAATCTCTTGTTTTCACTAGAACCTGGGGCTCGTTTCGTTTGCCCTCCGCACAGATCCTTAGCATCCTATTCTACCCTTTCGTTCGAAGAAGCTCGATAGACGCGGAATTAAGAGCGGGACTTTCGGGAAGCTACCGCCCTATTTTCCTTTGAAAAGTGGTCTCTCGCGTGTCCCTACAAAGCCGTGGTTTCGCTCATTGTCGAATGGGAGTCGGATTGTTGGAGTTGAGGACAAGCATTTGCTTGCAGGAATGAATCGAAGAGTGGGTGGAAGAACGGTGGTCGAGTTATTGGAAAGGGCGTTTTTTTGCTTTCAAACAGGCCGTTTAACTTTGACTTGCGGTTCGATTCTTCCTCGCCGTAAGACTGTTCTGTTTCCTTTTCGAATGCACGATAACAGTCAAGTGCGAGTGGATGGCTGAAGAATTGTTTCGAGCGCCGATTGGCCTTCTCTCGTTTTAACGAAGGGTAGATGCGGCGGAGAAGGAAGATCTGATGGATGCCCGTCACGGGGCTGGTGCGCGGCTGACCGGGCCGGGACTCAAGATTCGCTCACGCGGTGAAAATCGACCGAGTATCGCGAATTTCCGCGATGAAAAGCGGCCGCATCGAGTGCAAGAGTTGCCATCCCCGAGAACAGCCGAGCCAGCGAGCACGAGCCCGCGATTGCCCACCGTCGCCGTCCGCCGCCGTCCCGCCGCCGCCATTCGAACCCGACGGACGCCCCCGATCGCGTTCTTTCGCTCTTGCCTTCCGCTCGGCGATCGTTCTCCCCACTTGTTTCTCCTCTCGCGTTCGTGTTCTTCCACTCACCTACTGAACCTCCTTTTTTTTCAGGAAAAAAGGATTCAATCCCTCTCTTGAACCTACGGAAGTTCGTCTCCAATAAACCCATTTCGTTCGACAATCACAAAGAGAGCCCTTGATCTCCGTTTTTTTGGACGTCCAAACGCGGCCCGCAAGCCCGTCTTGGATAGCAGGCTACCGGATGCGTATCTTCGGCTCAAATCGACGTTGCTCAGGTCACTCTTTCTCGCAGACGCGTGCTCGCAATTCAGCATACTGCACGCTATTTGATCGCTGGGCGAGGAAGAGCGCGTACCGCTCTTGCGGTTCTCAAGCCGGAGTAAAAACGGCGGCTTGGGCCTCTTGCTGCCCAGTATCCCGCACGAACACAAGAACCGTTAAACAATAAGTAGAACCACGGGCTGCAGCGATCAAATGTGACCTGAATGGGCGGATCAATGTTCAGGTCTCCTGCAATCGAGCCATCTTTAACAAACGTCCATTTTATTTTTTATTTTTATGCAATAGGGACAGTGAAAGGCGGATTTCCAAGCGGCACTTGCCACCATTTCTTCCCGCCGTTTCTAGCGGCCCCAACGTGATCGTCCAAAATTTTTTAAAGACCAGCGAGCCGAGGGGCATTGCAGACGAATTGGCCTTCCTTTTCCTGATTTTGTTCGGCCGGCCACACGACATCTTTTGCCCTATCGAAAAAACCATTGACATGCGGCTGAAGAGGTTTATTCGAAGACATGACGAAGGCAAAGCGAGCCGACTCGCCGAACATCAACGATGAACATCGCAATCAAGAAAGCTGATGAGGCCGGTAACCCACAGCGCAGAGATCGCTTTACAAAAAAGGCAATAAATGAAGACCAGCGTGAGACGGCGCTTCGCGCCGTCCCCAGCTGGGGGGTGTCGTTAGACTGGTGCGTATCGAGTGCATTCGTCGATTTTGTTCGATAACCGAGTGCTCACTGGAACGGTAGAACGCTTAGTCGCGCTTCACTCACGTTTGGATTCGATTGAAACTCGGCGAATTGGCATTTCTGGACAAAAATTGCCTACTTATTCCAGTCTGCTCGTAAGAGCCCAAAAAGAACGAAGGCGAACAGTTGAAATCGCTTGCAAACGCGAGCTTTGGGCATGACTGCGCAGAACGTTGTTATACGTTTGCAAACGGTGCCAAACAGACTGTTTTGATCCCAGCAAGCGGAAAAGTGAGTGCTGGTTGCAGCACCCAAAGAAGCCGACCGCAAAGCTGGAGTGCAGGCCCCAACTATAAAACGACCGATTACTCCTCGCCTAGCGATTGTTTGAAAAATCTGAAACGGTGGAAAAAAGGACAACTACATGCTCGACATTTCTGCCAAGTTTCAGAAGAATCCGTCCACTCATGCCCAATCCCGCCCGCTTTTTAGGCATTTTAAGGGAGTCGGTTCGCGGAAGCCCCAGTGGCCAAGTGGGCCAAGACCAACCAAACACCGCACACTGTGGGAAGGCCCGTATTCAGCGCTTTCGGATGAGCCCTCACTCGTATCGTCACGCCCAACAGCCGACGAGAACGGCGATATTGAAAATCGTCGAAATTTTCAAACCGACACAAAATTTTCGGTCCATGAGCCTGAGGTCCTGGCAACTCCTTTAAACCCAAATTTAATTTTAATAGATGCGCCAGACCCTTTTCTAGAGAGGATCTTTTTTGTTTTTGGAATAAAATTCGGAGAGCCGAGAACGGCGCGTCCGAGTGTGGGCCTCTTCGATGTTCCGCCCCGACCTTTCGCCTTTGGGCGATCATAACTTTCTTCAACGGCGTTTTTCGATGACGGCGTCAACTGATACAATGTTCCTCGTTTCAAGGCGCATCTTTTTGTCCACTGAGCGGGGGAATTCGGCCGTGCGCGCAAGTCGGTACGGCGGGGAACGTCGGCACGGAACGTTGAACGTGCCCGCCGCCGGTCAAAATGCACATTTTCGGACTTCGCGCATACGACTTCCTCTAGCCAAAAAAAATTTCAGCTCGATTGGAGCAAAGCGCTAAAAGTTGAGGGGGTGGGTTTGACGGACAGACGCACAATTTCTCTCCCTTTCCGAGGGGATCGGAAGTGCGGAAGCTAAAATCCGAATGCGCCGTGCATGATCAAAGGAAAGTGTCGCCACAAATTTCCGAAAGCATTCTGTGAGGAGACCGTGGTGAACAAGAAGGGATACCCCAGTCTGCGGCGTCGAGACAACGGTCGCACGATCGAAATCCACGGAGAGGTGTACGACAATCGGCGCGTCGTGCCCTACAGCCCGTATTTGCTCAAACGATTCGATTGCCACATCAACGTTGAGATCGTTTCGGAGATCGATAACGTCAAATACCTCTACAAATACACGTACAAAGGACACCACGCGGCGCACCTGGAGTTCAGTTCGGGCAGTCTAAACCACGATGAGGTGAAGGATTACGTTGACGCTCGCTACGTCGGTCCTGTCGAAGCCGTTTACCGCATCCGCGAGCTGAAGATGCACGACAAGAGCCACTCGGTTGTCCGGCTTCCCATCCACTTGGAGAACCAGCAAACGGCCTTCGTCAGCGAGAAGGAGTTGGAGAATCAAGTGGGCGACCTGAAAGACAAAAAAGACGATGTTGATGAAGTTCTTCGAGCTGAACAAACGAGACCCGTCTGCTCATCAGTACACGTACCCGCAGATCCCCGAACACTACGTGAGGAAGAAAGTCGACGTAGACAAGATGGTGAACGGAGTGCTGCAGAAGGTGAAGGTTGAGCGGTGGGAGAAGCGGCTGAAGCCCTTCAACATCGTCGGCCGGATGTACACAATCTCTCCATCCCAAGGCGACCTTTGGTACCTGCGGCTGTTGCTTCAGAACGTGAAAGGCGCGACGAGCTTCGAGGATCTGCGAACTGTCAACGGCCACCTCTACTCGAGCTTCGCAGAGGCGTGCCTGGCGCTGAAGTTGGTGGAAGACGACCGAGAGTACATCAAGTGCATGCAGGAAGCCGTCGAAGTGTTGGTGCCGAAGAAGCTGCGCACGTTGTTCGCGAACATTCTGCTGTACTGCAACCCGAAGGAGCCGCACACGCTGTTGGACATGTTCAAGAAGAAGTTGAGCGATGACTACCTGTTCCGAATGCAGAAGAAGAACCCAACCGGGCCGCAATACGAGCAGAAGGCGCAGGCGCTGGCATACAAGAGGATCGATGTGTTGCTGCGCCGAGAAAACAAGTCGATTGCGTCGTTTCCGTCTATGAGTCCGGTCCAAGAGCTTGACGAAAATGAAGAACCCGTCGATCACGTCCACGAGCAGCAGGTCGGAAACGAGGTGCGCGACACGCTGAACACCGAACAGGAGCAGGCCGTGCAGAAAGTGATGGACGTGCTGGAAAACGGCGGAGACCAGCGGCTCTTCTTCGTGGACGGATTGGGAGGAACAGGAAAGACGTACATCTATAAGACGCTCTGCCACCTCATCCACGGCCTGAAGAAGAGATTCATCTGCTGCGCGTACACGGGGATCGCCGCGTTGCTTCTGCCGAACGGCCGCACGTGTCACAAGACGTTTGGATTGCCGGTTCTCCCTCAATCACGACTCGAATTCCAACCTGAACAAAGAGAGCAGAGCGGCGAAGTTGCTGATGGAGGCAGACGTGATCATTTGGGACGAAGCTCCGATGGCCCCGCGGTACGCGATGGAACTGGCTGACAAGAAGTTGAAGGAGTTCATGAAGAACGACTTGCCGTTCGGCGGGAAAATTGTGATCATGGGCGGCGACTTCCGGCAGATTCTCCCGATCCTGAAGAACGGAAACGTAGAAGAAACCATCAACCTCTCGTTCTGCTCGTCCCGTTTGTGGCCGTCGTTCCAGCGGATGCGCCTCCATCAAAACATGCGAACAAAGCCGGAAGAAGTCGAATTTGCGGAGTTCCTGAAGAAGATCGGCGAGGGAGAGTTGAACAGCGAGAATTCCGAAGTGCTGCTGCCGGAGAAGTGCCTCGTGAACGGGAACCTGGAAGAAGACATCTTCGGAGAGCTGATCCGAGAAGTTTCGACGAAATGGCCAATTCGGCGATCCTCGCTTCGAAACATATCGGCGTGAATGAGAGCAACCAGAAGGTTCTCGGCATGCTGAAAGGCGACGTTCAGTCCTACCTGTCCATCGATTCGGTCACTGACATCGAGAGCACATCGGATCGCACGCTTCTTTTGCCCGAGTACTTGAATTTCATTGAAGAAGGCTCGCTTCCGCCCCACAAACTCAAACTAAAAAAGAACGCCGTCGTCATGCTGCTGCGAAACATGAACCAAGAAGACGGATTGTGTAACGGGACGCGGATGTTGGTCGTCGACATGAAGGAGCACGCGGTTATCTGCAAGACCAGCAGAGTCGCGGCCTTCGGCCACGATCTGCTTTGATAGGTGTTTCTTGAGCTTTGAGACGAAATTTGAACGTTCACGGCACAGCACGTTCGGCCGTTCCGCAACAACCTGATTTTGCAAAACGCCTTTTTCGCCCAACTCCCGCTCGCTGGCGACCTTTGACCCCTCGCTGCCCGCTGATTGCGCAACCTTACCACCCACCCCGCCCCCGCGATTTTTGGCGCGTTTAAGTTGAAATAACTCACGAACGGACAAAAATATTCAAAAAAAGAGTTGCAGATTTGGAATCAGCGTCGAAAACTCTACAAAGTAGTATAGAATCATCGTTTTGGGTTCATTTTGCGTGACCGACTGACGGACATAGCCGATTGAGTTTTTGGATCGAGGCCACACGTTTGTTCTCCGTTTTTTCCAATAGGTTACCGTTTGTGACACTTCACCCACCTGCTAACTCGCGTAATTGCCCAGTCTCTTCAAATCGGTACAGCGTCGTTTAATGCCAATCTATGCACAGAAACGCCCAACTACTAGAAAACTACACTTCAATCGGAGGTTGCATCAACCCGCTGGCCAGAAGTGGGAAAACTACTAAAAACATGCAGAGAAGGTGGACATCAAATAAAAACAAGCAAAGAGAAGGTCGACCGAACAGTAAGACGTTAACAAAAACTTTACTCCTTGTCACAAAGAAATAAAGCACACTTGTTGTCTGTGCTACGTATCCGATTCAATATCAGACCATGGAAGAGTGGAAGGAAGTAAAAAGAGTCGATTCATCAGACGGAGATCGTCATCTCGAGCAGGACGGGACGCGTGCCCCAGTTGCAGCGGCACAGCGGGCAGGTTTGGACGACGGGCGCCGCAAAGGTCGGCCCGCGGCACCACTTGTCCACGCACTCGAAGCAGCCCACGTTCTTGCAGCACTCGGCGCACGCTATCGGCCGCGTCGGCGTGTCCTCCAAGCAGATCGTGCACCGTGAGCCGTCTAAACAAAAAAGGAGATATTGCTGCAAGGGTGAAGAAGGAAAGGAACAAACCGTAGGGCATCGCGTTCGCCGAATCCATCTTGATTGGCTCGTTGGGGTCGCGCTGCACGTGACGGAATGCGGAAATGCGATTGAGCTCGTCATCCGTCATGTCGACCTCTGCAAAAAAAAACGAAGAAAAAGTGGTTCTCTTTGTTTCACACTCACGGAGGTTCCAAATCGAGTGGATCGGCTCGAAATGTCCGTCGAAAAAACCGAAGGCAAAAGACGCGCTTTCGTTCTGCGTCCCGGCCGGGGCAACTGAAGAATGCGATGTACATAATAAATAAAAGAACGGGACTAACCGCTTGGTTCTCCGCCCAGTTCCTCGTCGACGGGCTCGAATTCAATTTCTTCCTCCAGTTCGGCAACTTAAAAAATAATGATCCATAAATAGGTCTTGCACGACAACTCACGATCGAAAACTTCCGGCTGCTGGGAAGTCGGTTCCGGGTGGGGCGTGAGGCGGCGAGTCGCGCGAAGAAACACGCGGGGAATTAACGATAAACGCTCAAAAATAGACAAAAAATCGTTGAAGGTAAACGCACCGTGGAATTGCTCGGTCTCGTCGCGATACGTGTAGACTCCTGAATTAAACAAAAAAAATAATAAAACAGAATGTATGGAGAATGCTACCTGGCGGAACGGAGCTCGAAATCGCGGCTGGAGAGGGGACAGTGAAAGGCTCCTCGCCATCGCCGCAGCTAGTCCGAACGGGACCGTTGTATTGAGTCAACAGCGCTGAAAACAAGCAACAATTCAACGACAAGCACAGGAAGAAAAGAATTAAGAGTAACCACGGCGTCTATGTGGTCGCAGAAGCTGACTCTTTATTGCAAACCCGTTTTGTTCCATCCCTCATTGTCAGCAGCTGTGTTTACCGTTGTCCAAAGGGATTTGCGCCCTTCCAATCAGCACGTCCATTTCGTTAGCGAACTGTGAGATCGTCGCAGCGCCCACCTCCGGGTCGACCTTCTCGTTCGGCTCGGCGAACGAATCGTCGGCCTGATCGGCGACGAACTCGTTGCGGCAGGGGTGCGCGTCCACGTTCAAGCCCAGCGAGATGGCTGACGCGTACGGCATCTCCCGCAGGTTGTCTTTCATCGCTTGCACTGAACAAAAAAATAATTGAGAATATCGAATGAGGGGACTCACAAAACGCCGGTTCCTCCGCGATCAATCCGTTGTGATTGTAAACGGCCGGCTCGGCGTTGTCGTCGAACGAGAAGAACGAATATCCGCTTGTGGGCGACACCGGAGAGATCAATTAAACTGAAAACAAAAAATAAAAACGAATAAAGATAAACGAAAGGAATTGTCGATGAGAACCAGACCTTGCAAAACCCTACCGCAGGCTTACCGCCGGTTCGGTTTGAACCGTACCGCAAAACAAGTTCGGTTCGGTTGACCGAACCGCCAGGCGACGGTCGGTGCGGTAAACCGAACCGATCGGTAAAATTCGGTTCGGTAGACCGAACCGAACGTGGCGGTCGGTAGCGGTTCGGTCAGCCAACCGAACTTACCGCAGCATATTTAAAGACAAAATCGGTTTGCTGGTTTTGTTTTTCGATGACGCTCGATGCATTAAGAAGTGAGGAACAAAATAAGGCCACTTTCAACCTTTTTGGCGTTAAATTTTTTCGGTTCGGTAAACCGTACCGCAACCGACCGCCACTTTCGGTACGGTCAACCGAACCGATAAATTTTTTGCGGTTCGGTTTACCGCACCGACTTTTCTCGTGCGGTACGGTGTACCGAACCGAACTTTCCTTGCGGTGCGGTGGCGGTTCGGTAATTCACTATCGGTACGGTCGGTTCGGTTGACCGATGCGACCTCTGATGAGAACATTTCAATACTTTCAACTTTCTTCCAACCACGGCAAACTTACAGCCTCCGGAAGTCTCCTCCATTTCGTCGAACCACGCGTGAGCGGCGGCCGCGTCGTGGCTGTTGGATTCGAACTGCAGGGAGAAGTGGTCCTCGTCCGCTTGATCCTCGGAGCTGTCGAGCTGGTCTTGTGCGGAAGAGTCGGCAGAATCCTCGTTGTGGTCCCCCAGCTCGTCATCCGTGGAGCACGAGCATCTGGTCGTCATCGAAGTTGACCTCGTTCTCCACAACGGAGTCGCTTCCGTCCTCCTCGTCCGACGAGAAGTAGAAGGCGCCATCGTTTTCTTGGCATCCAGTCACGCGCATGGCCGCCCCCGCCCCGTGCCGATAGTAGAGAAGCTCCAGCTCGTCTGAAAAGTGCGTAAAAATGGCAGGACGAAAGGAAGACGGCAACCAACCGTAGAGAGCGCTACTGGGCGCCGGCCCATCCACCGTTTCCGAGTCGTCGTCATCCGTTCCGCTCGAATTCGAGTCGCCTGCCGGCGAAGGCGCTGCGTTCACCGACCTTTCTTCGTCCGTTTGAGTCAAGTCGACACTTTCGGCACGCTGGTTCGCCGCCTCTTCGTCCGCACCGTACAGCTCCTCGTCCGAATCATCCAGCCAAATGATGGATGGCGCGCGGGCGGCGAACGTGGCCCTCGCTTCTGCCTCTTCGTCCCGGAGGCCGGACGAATCGCCGGCCGCTTGGGGCTGCCTGCATCTACGGAAACTGGAAACGAGCCGTATTAAGCGAATATTAGAACAACACCGACTTTTCCACCGATTAGTAATCACGAATGACGGATGGATGAGCGAAAAATCGACAGAATTTCTGCATCCTTGACAATAAATTTTCAAGTTTTGACATTGTCTTGCGGATTGGAATAAGGCAAAGCTCGCCAATGTTCGTGATCCAAAAGGTCGCGTGGAAATCGTAAACAAGCGCAAATCATCGTCGCAACCGACAGAGTGGACGCCGAGCGGATGATGAAAGCGGCGAGCAGGCGGAATGCTCCCCGCATTGATGCGCAGCGGAGTGCCCCATAGATTGGCGTCGAACGGCTGGGTCCCGTTGCGTGACGCCGGATTTTGCTTTCGCTTGTGGAGACGGTTAGAACACGATTGATTCAAAGCGGAATTTCTCCTTTACGGACTCGTGATTATGCTGAAAGGTACGGAACGACATTGCCGGCTCTTTTTTGTTTTCTTGGTGATTCCGGGCATGAACTCATATGTCGTATGTTTGTGAATTAAAACGTTTATTCACGCTTTCTCTTGTTCGATTAGCTACTAACCACTGTTTACTTCTTTTTGATGTCTTATTTACAAAGCGATTTTTGCGTTCAAAACAGGCGCGTTTGCAAAAATCTTTGACCTTCCGCCTGCTTTGCCTGTTATATTGTCGTAAAGCGAAGACGTCGATTGATAAAAATCTTTTCCCTCTTTCTGCGTATAGTTTTAGTTCCAGTTCGCGCTCGGAATTGCGCTTTGTTGGTAGAGGTTTATCAACAGCAAGAGCTCGACAATACACTCTTTTTCTTAAAATTTTGCGGGATGGGCAACTCGTGAGAGTACAAATGGCCGCTAAAATGGGATTTGCCCTTTGCGTTATTCGGTTCCGTCAAATCTTACTTGCCGAGTCCTGGTGATATTTATTATCGCCTCATACGCGCAACTCTTTTTTAATCAGAGAAGGCTTCAAAAAGCACTCGTTTTTTTGGAGAAATCAATCATTTTTGTGCAGCAAACACAAATAAATCAAAGCGCGTAACGCCGTTTAAGCGGCACGCTAATGGACCCGGATTCCCGCGGCGTGCGTTCGATCGGGTTTCACTTTAGCACTTCAAAACATTCGTTAATTCTCATTTTTTCAGTTGTTTTCATTGTCCAACGATCATCCAAAAGTCCTGATGGCGGTCACATTTAACGACCCGAACAATTGGGACTTTGTGATCAAAGTTGGACAGGAAGAATTCAGGGTACACACTTTTATGTCCTTCTCATCTCGTTCCTCGTTCAGATTTTGAAAGCGGTAGTCGCGCCGCACTCCAAGTACTTCGAGCGGATGTTCGCGATGGACATGTGCGAAGGGACGGAGAACCGCGTTGAATTGAAGGACCACGAGCCGAAGACCGTCGAAATTATCTTGCGGTACTGCTACACAAACACCCTGGAGACGCTGGAAATGCCCGTCCTTGTCGGCGTGTACGAGGCCGCTCAGTGCTACATGATGCGCGACCTGCTCGTTAGTTCATTTATCTCCACCCCTTTCGTTTTCACTCGCTTCTTGCAGGAGTTGTGCAAAGTGCAAGCCTTCATGGGGCAGAGCATTAAGTGCGTCTTCGACTGGCTGCGCGTCGCCAACGCGTGCAAGGACAAACATCTGAAAAAGATGTGGATGGACTTCATCGTCGAAAACAACGTCGAGGTCCGCGCTCTTCCCGCCTACAAGCCGTTCGCCGCGGAAAACCCGGAAATCGTCCTCGAGCTGGTGGACCGGCTGGCTCTGGAGGTCAATTCGCTGAAAGCGGCGAATCGCCGCCAGGAGCAGGCCAGCGAGTGGCGGCAGGAGGATGAAGAAGAGCAGGAGGAAGATGAGGAGGCGTTCGAGCCGGACCTGGTCGTACTGGATGACTAGCGCAAACAACACACCCTTTTCCCTTTGTGCGTTTGTGTTCGATTTGTTTAACGTAATAAACTTTTATTCACCCTTAAAGTCTATTGCGAGTTTCGGTTCATGCTGTCAGCGACCAAGCGGAAAAAACGCCGTTCTGCTTTCTTGCTGACGTCCAGCGGAAACGGCGGCCTGTGGCTCGCCATGCGCCCTCTGTTTTCTTCCCGGAAGACTATTTAAATCCTCTTCTTTCGCCTATTCTTCCACTCTACTCAACCAACTGCTACTTCTTGTGCGTCCCGCCAACAATGTCGGCGAGATACAAGAAGCAAAAGAGAGTCGTTTGGACAACCACGATTCACACACAGTAAACGAATCGCCTATTTTAGTGTGCCCGGTTTGCACGGACAAAATCCGTCACTTGAACGCCGGATGCGGTTGGTGAAAAGAAAGGCGAGCGTAAGCAAGCGAACGGAAAATGGGCGTCAGGAATCGGTAGCATTCGAGACCAATCGAGGTCACTAGCGATTGCAGTGCTCGCCGCCGAGATCCGAGAATGTTAGGCGGCAGTTAGTGGAGCAGGCAAAAAGTTTTGAGTGGTAGGTGGAAACGCTGGTCGTTTGATGGGCTTGAATTGACCGCTTTTTTTGGAAAACCTTTGTACGGCCGTCATTAGTCTTTTTTCTCGTTTCCGTTGACTTTGTGCTTGATTGTTTCACGGACTGCTTCGGGAATGTCGAGTGGTCGGGGAACCCTTAGCGTCACGGCCGGCAAGCGTTCGCTTTCTTCGATTCGATGGCCATCTTTTTCGTCCTTGCAGCGCGAGCGGATCGATTTTATCGCAGCGCAGGGGCGGTCACGGGAAGTTTTTGTTGAATGCGAGTTCGTCCATCCAAGTCTGCTTTCCGCTTACTGGCTGCGGAATGAAAGGATGCCAGTGAAAGAAAAAATTTTTCTTGTGATCAGTGACCGGCTGACCGCCTTCATTCCGCGCAGCCGTTGGAGTGAGTCCTTTTTATTGTCGAATCCATCGCGTTAATTCGATTCAAGCTTGCCTACAGTTAACGCTCGTGTGATGTCAAAAGAAATGCGGAAAGCTTCTGCTGGATGGCGAGGCGGAAGAAGAAGCAAGTGTGCTCATTCGCGCTCTCGTCGGGCGTTTGCCCGATGGCATTGTCTCGAGTCGTTCGAGTAGTGCTACGGCGGAAAGCATTCGAATAATTGTCCATTGCTTTCGAGTTAGTTGCTCTGTTCGTTGTTCATCCAGCCGTCTGCTGATCGTCAGGCTTTCCGTTTGGTGGGGGTCCAGCCGTCGCATCCATTCACTCGTCAAAAGAAGGATAGTTTTCCGCTGTCAATTCGAGTGGTGGTTGATTCGGACGGATCGGAGACGTCCACAAGCTTTCTGCCGGTCCTTCTCACCCCCTGGTCGCTAGTCCACGGAAACTCGATGCAATACGCCGACTGTCGTTGAAGCCGGCTAGTTGTGACAGCGGGCTCTTTGTTTGACGTGAATGGATGGTCGATGCCTCACCCAAAGCACAACAAAACAGGAACACGCACTCGCCTCTTCTCTTCACACCACCAACAGCCTCTCGAGACTGAAAGCAAGTGCTTCTATTCGTTTAATGCTTTAGTGGATTGAATAAAAAGAAGCCCGCTAGAATTCGTCCACCACCGTTCCCTCGATTGTGCTTCTGGACATCCGCATTACGTTCTTCCATCTTCAGTGTTCGCGTTCCCCGGTCCTCCGTCCGCCGCTCGGCACCTCCAGTTGGCCGTCGATCATAGTGCTGGTAGGCGGTAGTCAAACAAAGCGTATTTTATTCGGCTGCTAAGTTCTTGCGAGTGCAGAGGGCGACCTCCCGCACGTGTTCGTCCATTTGGTTGCTTCCTTCACTTTGCCGCCCAATTACCGCAACTCCCGCCTGCGATTCGAAAGCTTGGATGAACGTGAAACGGGCACTCGCCTCTCCTCGTTCCTTCCTACTGCAGGCCGATTCGTTGACGACGAAAGCTTCCCCTCACTCCCGGGGCCTGCCCGCACGGAAAGCTTGATCACATTCGAGTCGATCGATGCGACAAGCGGGAGAAGTGTCAGCTGTAACGCCTCAAAAAGCCTCACAATTGCTTAACACGAGAGCATTCCACCTATGGGCATCCATCCGCTCTCAACTGACGGAAAGCTTCCAGCAAATCGAACGGGTCGTCGAATTGCTGCTGCTTTGACTGACTAAAGGAGAATGCGTGAGTGCGCCCTGTGATGTTTGTTGTTTTCTGTTCGCAGAGATCAGCGGGTAACATCACTTAAAGACTGCCTTTCGATTGTCGACGACAAACACGCGATGAAAATCCACGCGCAAGTGGATCAGTCGATGCAACGAAGCGAGTGGCCGGCGGTTTCGTTCCGCAGCGACCGACTTCATTCCACCCTTCTTGCCGTGAATGCGGGCGGTTAACGTGAGTGAGTGACTGTCAGCGATCTTCAAAACGCGCTTGTGGCTTTCCGCTCGCCCACCCCGTCTTGCATATTGAGCGGAGAGGCGGCCGCCAGCGAGTGCGAAAAGTGCATTTTCGCCCGCTAACCGGCCGCTAGTGCAAATTCTTGCCAGCCGCCCGCTCTGCCGATTGTTATTCGCTGTTGTAGGCTTCGGATCATGACCAGCAGGACAGTCGAGTGATTGATCGTAGGGCAGCGGCTACCATCAACCAACAATTTCGTTTTGCCACCCGGATGCCCGACACAACAAACGAATAACAACAGGCACACAGACCCCCTGTTCTCTTTTCGTACGCAGAAAGCAATCATCCGTTCGCCGCTTCCATTCCTGTGGTGACTTTCAGCCGCGTTCAAAAGAATGTTCACAATTCTCGCCGTCTGTGCGGCCGCAAGGGAGTGCAAACAATGCAGCCCGATTGGTTGAATGGGGCTATTCACACAGCTTCTCGGTTGAACGAACAGGAAGACACCGAGTGGACGTGATTCGTGCAAAAACGATATTGCTGACAGCAACCGATGCTTTAATCGGCCTTCAATGGTTCTCGTTCGCTTTCCGCTATATTGCACGCGTGCACGCGGATGAAGAGAGTGCATCACGAGGCAGAAGGAGAAGACCCCGAATGCTTTTCGTTCAGCATCCGTCATCTGGCCAGCACGTGTTGTGTGGAAGCTTGAGCAGAAAGAAGCGGTGAGTAGTAATCAACCGTTGAATAAGACGAGCAGAACATCTCGCCGCTTACTTCAACGATAGCTTTCCAGGAGAGAGATCAGTTCCGCTCGCTTTCGACGTCCGATCATCGATCTCAGCGAGCATTCGACTTACCTAGCAGGATGTTTATCGAAAGCGTGAACGGGCCTCGAAGTGACCGACGTCCAATCCCCCTGTCGGTGATCATATCATGGAAGAGACGATTGCTGAGGTAGTAGAAAAGAGAACGGCCGGTGTGCCGTGATGTGTTTTCTGTTCTTCGTGAGCAGAAATTGACCGGTGAGATGGCGACGGGGCGTGCAGAGTGAACGTTGGATCGAGAGCACTACGAATGCAAACGGAATCGATTCCAGTAGTGATCCACTCGCACGTGCGGCGAGGCAGTGGATTTGATCACTGTGTTCTGCTTTCATAAATGCGCGTCTTTCGAGTGCATGATCGACGGTCGGGTGATCAGAATCCTACGCGTTCTTGCTTTGGAGACGAGTTCGACGTTGATTGGAGACTCCGAGCGAACGCGGAAACTTGTTTGTTTTGCGAGCAATCCGTCCAGTTGGCTGTTCGTTCACTCGACTGCGGAAGGACGGAGAATCGAGGAGTGAATTCGGTTGAGCAAGCAGCTTATCGCCGTCATCGGCCTCGATTCTCGACGCAATCACCAGACAGACAGCGAAGCGGGCGGCCAAACGGGCGAATGGGATTTAAAGCAAGCGAGGACGCGAATGTAACGGAAATCGGAAACACCCGCTCACCGTTTTTTTGAACCAACCGCCGGCCTCCGTTACTGCTGACAACGGGTTCTCCGGCCGTCTCCTCGCATTGACAGACGAAGAGGGACAAACCCGTTCAATTTAATGCGTTTCAGTCAACGGGATCTCGCCGTGAATGGCTGCTTCTGCTCGTGGAGAACGGTTTAGGAGCAACGGCTGTTGAGGACAAGCGAAAACAATCAATACATATGGAATCGCCGCGAACGCGCGTTTTTGGTGGTCGAAAGCCCATCAACAGATCGCGTTGCGAGGAAGTTGGGGGCGAGTGGGATGATCGATGAGAATCCAAATCAGCCATTCACACGGAGAAAACGTATAAACTTCTTCACACGAGGCACGCATTGGAAAAGTGCTCGCTGACCGGCCGAGCGAGCGAGAGGACGGCGAGGGCAGGATGAAAGCGACGACCTCCGCGCGGCCGCCCAGCAAAATTCGCCTACCAACCGACCGACCGCAGTGAACGAAACGGATATCCGCGTACTTCCATCGCCCACCCAAAGGAAGCAAACTCCAGGCGCAGGCGGCGATTGACGCACCGGCAGAATGACACCCCGATCACGTAGACGACGGCCGGTGCTCATAACTGCTTGCTTTCGGCGGATTCGTGTGTTGTCCATCTACTTCTAGGTATTTTCCGCTAGCTGGCCGTTAGGGCAACGGGGATATCTAGAGAAGAAAGCTTTCTTTTCTCCGATCAGTGGCCGGCCCGTTCAACCGTTTTCAGTCCGCGGAGCCCTTGGAGTGATTCCTCTTTCTCGCCGCATCCATCCCGTCAGTTAGATTCAAGCTTTCCGAGCAGTAACTGCTCGTGTGATGCCAAAAGGAAGGCGCAGACGGCGGCAAGCTTTCGTTGTGTTGAGTGAGCAAACGGCGGGCGAACGGCCGAGCGATTTGTTGGTGCACGGCTGCCTTCTCTCCCATCCGTGCAGCGGCGTGACGCCAAGTGAGCGGAGGGCAGCGGAGTGGTGGGTCAAGTTCGAGGAGATTTCAACTGCTTTCTTGCTCCTTACCGCCTACCGACCGGCTCGGTCGTAAGGAATTCACCGCGTTTCGAATGGTGAATTGTCGCAGAAAAGGAGGACGAAAAGAACGACGAAATGGAGGCTTCCCGCCAAGATTTCTCGCTCCCCGTTTTGTTTCCCTCATCTTGGTCAAAGCTTTCTGTTAGAGAACGCTTTGGAAATGCTCGAGAGGACACGGGAAGAAGGGAAGCTATTCGTTTTTTAAGAAAAAGAAAGGAGAAAGAGGACTTGATGTAATTCAAACCTGGTCACAATCCACTTTTCCTCTTACAAAAAGCTCCGCCCGCTGGTCGCCGACGAGACGTGATTCAAGCCGACCTACCAGTCGCCAAAAGAGCGGCCGGCCGGACGGTCGGCGGATGATTCTTCGTGTCCCCGCTCGTTTCGTTCCTTTTGGACGACCTTTTCTCCCTTTTGTTTGTCCGCGTCGTTAATCATCACCGCCTCGCTCTCTCCGTTCCTACCTTTCATTCACTCCGAGCCGTCCGCGTTTCCCTCGTTCCGTTCGCTTTATGGACACAAATTTGAGTGTGTCCGGAATAAATCCCCGCGCATTCCAACTTCCGGTTACGAGCCGCATCCTTCCGGGCTTCCCGATTGTGAGCGGGCGGAAGGCATTCCGAACGAATTCGAGTCAAGTCCTCCTTGTGACCAGCGAGTCAAGGCGGGCAGGCGGTCGAGTGCTCGGAAGGAGTTTTCTCTTGCTTTCGAGGGGGCCGTTTGGATTTGATCGTCGGTTTGATTCTTTGCTCGCCGTAAGACTGTTCTGTTTCCGCATCGAATGCACGAGAGCTTTCAATTGCGAGTGAGTGAATCACTAAAGTTTTTTGAGCGCCGGTCAGCCTTCTCTTGCGAAAATTCGCGATGAGAATCGACCGTCGGAGTCGACAGCAGCCCCGACCGAGATTCGCCCGAATGTGCACAAAAAATGGCCGCTGTCGACCGAGATTCGGCCGAATGTTTAATGAGGGTGAACAAGCGGGCGGCTGAAATGGAAAATGATCGGCGTGGCTGACTATCGAATTGTTGTTAGCTTTTCTCGACAATGAAGACCACGTTTTCCAATTTTTGTGCACGAACGGGAGAAGCGGCGAGCGCGTGGGGTATCCGGGGCTGGCATGATCCCGGTTGCCCAATCAATCCTCTGCCTTGTGTCAACAAATTGCTTGATCTTTGGGAGATAAACCAGAGAATGAAGCACGATTGCGGAATAACAGACCATATTTTCTTTGGAACAATTGATGACCCCTAAGGATTCACCGGTTATTTCGGTCCGTTAAGCGAGCTACTCACCCACTCATGACTACTGAGTTCATCTATATAACTAGCCAGATGCCATCGTTCATGTGAGAAGGAAAAAGCCGAAAAGCCGTTCGTTTCGCCTGACAACCGGAAGGAAGCGGCCAGTGCACGGAGAGCTACTGCATAGGTAAATGGCTAGGCTCATGGATGATTTCAACGAACAATCAGCAAGATTCGTGTGCCGTCACTGAGGACACTTAAAAATAATAAATACAAGGAAGAACGGACAGAAGGAACCTTTTTCTTTTTAGCCCGGCATACCATTCCCAGCAATGCATACGGCCGTCGCGCACGGCTCACAGAAAAGCGAAAGCCCTTATCCTTTCGGCAATCGCTCGTCTTGGCCTTTTCTTCTTCGCGTTCTCACTGTCTTTGAGGTCAATTCGTTCGGAAGAGGTAGAAGCAGGCACGTAACATTCGTTTTGAGGACGAAGACGGCCGTCGGGTTTCGTCTTCTTGTTGACGCCAGTTGGGCTTTTTGGCTCAAGTGGATGCTCGGTTACGTTATCTTTCAGCCACCTCACCTTTTATCGGCCCTGCTCACCACTTGGACGAGCAGCGAGAAGACACTCCCACTATTATACCGCAACATCACCCTTTAGGGAGGCAGCAATTACAACGCCGTTTTCTTTTTCTTTAAGTAACAGAGCGAATGACGAGTACATGCGTTCTTACCCATGCGACAAGCCCTCTTTGATCGTGATCATTCTTGGAGATGAATTCAATCCCAAATAATCAAGAGTCTGGGTTTGGCGATAATGAATGTTTATCTAGTGGAATCTAATTCTACCTAGTTCGCAAACATGACAAAAGAAACCGGCGAATGTACAAACAAAAAGAAAATAACGTGAGATCACTCCAACGTGGCCTTGTTGTCGATGAGAGATGAGATGCAGCGGGAGGCGTTAGTCGCGGGACTTCGGTACGGGACTTCTGAAAGAGAAACACGTGGACAGGAAGAAGCAGACAGAACTCACGGAATGTTCTTTGCGCGGTCGGACTAAACGCTCGCCCTCGGCGTCCCCGAGCTGCAAACGAACGAGGTGCCCGAGGAGGTCTTGAAGCGTGCTCCGTTGATTTTCACCGAAGAGGAAGCAAAAGTGGTCGCAAAACGGGGCTTCTTCTGTTGAGCGCCTAAAACGAAAAAGAAAGGTGGCTGTTGAAGAAAGGGAGATGATAAAGGGAATAGACGGGGCATTTCGGTCGTTCACTTACCGCTTTCCTCTCGCGGGCTGTACTGCTCGGAGAGTGTCAGCTTCCGTTTCAGTTCGAACACATGGCTTTCGGCGGCATCTGCGCGGGCTCGCTCGTCTTTGTACTTCTGCATCCACTCGTTCGCCTCCTGCTTGGCCGCTCCCAGGTCGTCGGTCATCTGCTGGAGGCCCGCCCGAAGAGCGGCGAGTTCCGCTTCGATCGCGCCGTCGACCGCCGCCTGCCGGTGCTCCTGCGATTCGAACTGTGCTCTTCCTCCAACGCCCGCAGTTGCTGTTCGAGGCGCGCTTTCTCCTCGATCATCACCTTTTTCTTTGACTCGATGCTTTCCGATTCGGAGGATGGGGCGAACACTGCTTGGCGGTAGAAAGCGCCGATTGCCATTTCCTGCTGCCGGATGCGCTGCAAACAAGACGAAAAAACATGCAAATGGCGGGAGAGAACCCACTTCCTTCAAATGGGCAATTTTATCGTCCGTTCCGCCCATTTTGTCGCCACAATCCCGCAGTTGTGTGGACTGGAAACACACGAATCAGATGCGGAAAAATAGCGCTCGAACGACCCACCATTTCTTTGTTACCTCCTTGCAGTTTGGAGAAGTCGGGCGGCGTGGAGAAGACTACCCCTTGTGGCGCCAGAGAGCGTGAATTTGGAGCTCCTAATCTCGATTAGTTGCAAACAAAGAAAAAGAAGGAGAGATATCACGCAGGGAATGTTTCTTCTTTATTGCAGACGCGGCAAGAAGACGAACTTTGGACGAACAAAGACTTATGGCAAAAAACGATTGGCGAACACGGGGAACACGTGGCCCCGTTCCGACTGGGACGAACCGAGAAGTAGGCGAACAGAAGGGAAAGGTATGCACGAGTTGAAACGCGAGTGCAAAGAAAGTAAGAACGAAAAGGCGGATAAAAAGACGAACAAAGCCGCCATCTCGCGGCTTGTCGATGGACTCCGATGCGCCGGTCCGTCTGCTCGCCCAATCGTGGGCAGGAGGCGCTCTGTTCCCAGCGGGATTCGCCGGTCCGCGTTGAGTACCGTTTGGCGTTCCGTCCACTCCGCTCAACTCGGCGACCGCACGCACAGCAGGACCAACTCCACTGTTGCTGCGCCATGACAAGGAGCCCACACGGCTCGCGGAAAGCACAAACCATTCGGAATAACTTTAATTGCCCGTGAATACCGTTTCCGTCATAGTCGAACTAACTTCCCAGAAGTGGAAGTGTCGCCATTCGGCTGGGCCGATAAAATGCTTTCGAACAAGGGCAAACTCGTCCTAGTTAAGAAGAAAAGCGGCTGCGGTAGCCGTCGCCGCCAAAAGCGGGAAATCTTCCGAGTTTTCGGAAGTGGTGCGAAGCGGAAGATTTAGAAGCCGTGATTTAGACGAATGGGAGCCTGTGGCTCGGGGTTTCGGCTTCGAACGAGCCGAAGAGGATTAATCGATGGGTTTATTGAACAACAACGAGGGATTTACAACCGAGAGGATTACCGAATTAAACCTGATCCTGATTCCTGTGGGCCGCGTCCGTGTGGGAGACCAACCGATGGGGGAAGCAGGGCGAGGCCGCGAATGGGAGAGAGCGGGATCCGACCGCTTCCGGGGGCGAGCGGGCGAAACGACTGACGGGAGGGCGAGCGGGCGGAAGACGTGGCGAGCGGCGGGAGGATCGCGGCGGGACCGGAGACACGTGGCCGGCGGCGGGGGTACGGTCGGGTTCGTACAGACGCATCGGAAATTGGCTCCGTGCAAACCCCAGAGGAGAGTGGTCCCGACTGGAAATTTCGGCCTTCTGGCTTGACGTCTTCGTCCCGCCGTGCCCTTTTCGTCATCATTCCGCCGCCGACGTCGAGCGACACCTCGACCTACTGCTCCGCTCTTTTCTGCCTTTTCCTTTGAATTCCGTCGTGTTTCGTGTATTCTCTCACCCCTCACTTGTTCGTTTTTTTGGAGAAAAGACGGCTGACTCTTTTTTACCTTGCCGAATTCAATTGTACGCGCTTCTCCCAATCAATGACTCTGAACCTACCCGATCGCGTTTCGGCCGTCGCCCGCGAAAGAAATTTCCCTTGTGCATCTGCCCGTGGACAAGCCGCATGGCTTTTCTGCTCCAGCGACATGCGTTCTCCGTCCAAACACTCCCGAGCGTATTCCTGGGCGTCCGCCTCGCTCGGAATGGAAAATGTGGTCGGGTTTGTCGTTGCAAAAGACGTCGTTCGCGCGCTCGTTTTGCTCCTTTATTTCCACTCGTTTTTCGACGTTCTGCTCATTTTGCAGGCATTTCCTCTCTAATCGGCGTTTTGCAGGCTCTTCGGGCGGCCGGTCAAAATGCACGCCACACCGAATCAACACCGCGTGTTCGTGGCAGCCCGTTTGAAGCCGGTGGGGAAGGAAGCGACGAACGACCTGAAGATCGAAGGGAATCGCCTCTTCCTGGTGGACGACAAGCGGGACTACGTGTTCGACGCCATTTTCGACAAAAATGCGACTCAGGTACGTCCACTTTCAATCGCCTTTGCTTAATTCGTGTTTCTAGGTGGAGGTGTTCAACGGGGTAGCGGAGAAGATCGTCTCCGGCTGCTTGGAGGGCTTCAACGGGACCATCTTTGCGTACGGTAAGCAACTCCTTTGTGTTTATTTTTTCAACCCGCATCTTTTTAGGACAGACGGGAGCGGGTTCGTTCGGCCACTCGACTGCACACCCACCTTTTCCATTTATTCAGGCAAAACGCACACGATGTACGGATCCGAGGACGAGAGGATCGCCGAAGACCTGAACCACGGCATCGTTCCCCGAGCGGCCCAAATGCTTTTCGACGGGCTCCGTGCAAAGAAGCAGGAGGCAAGTATTTTTTTTCATTCCCCCCGCTCTATTTTCTTCCTCTTTTAGTACGGCGAGAGGTTCAGGTACGAGATCAAGTGCTCGTTTCTCGAGGTGTACAATGAGGTGCTCGCCGATCTGTTCGATCCCACTGGCAAACCGGTCGTCAGCGATCGAGGTCAAACGGTGCAGTTGAGAGACGCGGAGCTGCGGTCGTGTGATTCCGTCGAGACGATGTTGCAGTTCATCAAAGACGGCTGCTCTCGCCGCCACGTCGCCCGCACCGCTATGAACGAGCACAGGCATGTGGAATTGAGTGGACGGAATAGAAATCATCGGGAGTTGTTTTAGCTCCCGTTCCCACTCCATCTTCACCATCCACTTGGTCGGCAAGTCGAAGGACGATAAGGTCCGCGGGAAGCGCGCCCGACTGAACCTCGTCGATTTGGCCGGTTCGGAGAAACTCGACGACAGCAAGGCGGTGGACAATCGTCAAAAGGTATGCTCGAAACATTTTAATCACTGTTTCCGTCGCTTGCAGGAGACGGCGAACATCAACAAGTCGCTCCTTCAGCTCGGGAGGGTGGTCCGTTTGCTCGCAAAGCCCCAAAACACGTCCCACATTCCTTACCGCGACTCCAAGCTCACGCACCTGCTAAAGGACTCGCTGGGCGGCAACTCGCGAACCGCTTTTGTCATCCAGTTGGATCTCACGTACGTCCTCTTGGTCTTTTTTCTTCCACCTATTCGCGTTCAGGCATAAGCAGGCGACGCTGAAAAGTGCGGAATTCGCCAAGGAGCTGCGCCTCGTCAAGAATCAAGTGCACGTGAACGAGGATCTCGAGAGCAAGAACAACTTCAAGGTTCACCCTTGTTGGCAGGAGTTGGGGGACGAGAATGCCGCGTTGCGAGGTGTGTCTCCCTTACACCATTTTTCATACGAATTACCTGCTTTCAGCGGAGAACACTAAACTGAGGAACGAGCTGGACACCCTCTTCCACCAGTGCGACGAGCTGCGAGCGAAGAACTCCGGCTTGCGCACCGTTGCGCCCACTCCGCAGACCGCGATGTCCCAAAAGAACCGCCTTTCAACGGCAATCTTCAACGGCTGCGCTGGAAACGCCGCCCGACCACATGCCGTCGTTGCACCGCTTAACGTCAACACGTCCGAAGACGCGGAGATGACGTCCGCTCTTTCAAATGGCAACTCGTTGGCTGTCCGCACTACTCAGAGGCGCAAACGGATGGCCAATCCGACCCTGACAATGGGCCCGTTCACTTGCAGCGCATATGGGGATGTCGGACCGTCTTCTCCGTCGCCTTACGTCGATTGGAATGTGATTGAGCTGCGTAACTCTGCGGTGCTGCAGAAAGGCCTGCAACGGCTGTGCACTCCCATTCGCATCAATCACAACCCGACCGACATGGGCGCCGCGCTCGACGTCCCGCCAACGCCCGAGAACGCGGCCGACGGCTTCTTCCAACAGCTCACTTCCATCCTCCGTTCGGACAAACGGCCTCGAATGTGCGAAACAGGTGAGAATATGACATTTGCTTTTGTTAATCCGTTTGGTTGTTTACAGAGTCTCCGCGGATCACATTCGACGTGAACACTCGAATTCGTTTGATCCCGAACAATCGAGAGAACCAGCAAGCGAACTCTTCGCTTAACGAGTTCCGTTGTGATGCGAGAGACGACGAGGCCTCTGCTTCGGACGCTCGCCCACCTCCGCTGTCGTTTGACTTGACGCTGTCCTCGCAGGAAGAAATGCGCCTGGACAGCAGCAAGATCGACATGGCGTTGGACATCGACGACTCCATGCCCGACGCGATAGACAACGAGAAGAATCTCCACGTGCCGGACGAAGCGAGCGAAAAGAAGTCCGAACGGCAGCCGAATCTCCCGAAACAACCGTCCACTCCGGCCAGAAAGCAAGCTGCCACGACGAAGGCGGACGAGCGCCTACAACCCACCAGCTCGTCTCTTCGTCGCTCGCCTCGCCGCGCTCCTTACAATTAGTCCGACGTTCTGCCGACCATCCACCATTCTACTCGAAGCCGCCCGAAGTGAAGAAGGCCATTCAGTTGATCTCTGCCGCTAGTCTTTTGTTTGCTCTTTTGTTTTGATTTGTACTGTGTGAATCCCAGTGTTGAATCGCTTTTTCTCTAGATTGTGCGCAAGTAAACAAGAATTTTCGCTCTTCTGTTTATTACCTTACGCTCTCGTTGATGAGCTCGTTTCCGTCGTTCTTCGTTTGCTACCCCAGTTGGCGTCTTCAAAGATGAGGACGAAGGAGACCCCCTATCAATCCGCTCGTTCACGGATTCTTTGCATTGACGGCTGACATATTGTCGAGGCGTCGAGCAAATAAAGTCAATCAGAGCAGAGCGGACCAAAAAACGACACGAGGATCACAAGAAGGTGATGAAAAGAAAGAAATGCAGTTGCCTCATATTCCCGTAAATGATCCCAAAGCTCAATGAGCGATTGGAAGGAAGCAGTTGGAAACAAAAGAAATTCGTCCAACTCGCCGCCAGAAACGACTCTGACGGCGATCATGACGATCGACCAAAGCAGAAACGGACCAAAAGACAAGCAATGAGTTCGGAGCGCCAACGAAATGTTAAAAAGCCCGATGTTGAACGGAAGAAGAACGATGACCAGCCGACCGTTGTGCCCAGGCGGTGGGCAAAGGACAAAAACGCTGAACGCTGAGGTCAACTTTCTTGGGAGTTGTTGGAGAACACGAGAGCTTTTCCAATGCGGCTACTGTTCTACCTACGTACAAAACCTATTTTATTTCGTTGGCTCAAAAATTAACACCAATTGATTGATGAGCACTCGTTCCTTCGGTTCCACTCCACACTCTCGAATCTAACAATAAGCGGTGGTCGAGTTCCAGCAAGACCTTTCAAAGGCGCGCCACCATTTCCGGACCGACTTTGTTGGATGCGTTTTTTCCGGAGGCAGCTATTCTTTGGATTATAACGTATTTTTGGCAGCAGGTACTCCGTCCGCTTCACCCTCACTTCGACTCCGCGGGCGTCTACTGCTTCTCGCCGCCTCGTTTGCTGCTCGTCGACGAACGGGCGTGCTGCAAAAGAGTGAGAGCATGAAGGAAGACGAACTCACCACTTCCTTCTCCGTTGGTTTAGTTGTCCAAACGGACGAAAGCAGCCTTCTCGTTGTCTGAACTGGTGATCGAAGGGCGAGGCAAAAAGGGGCGAGTCCTTGCAGCTGTCTGCTGCTGGATTCTCCTGATGTACGAGTGGCGGCTCGTTGTGTTTGCAACTTCTCGAATTCGACCTGCTCACCGAGTTCTCTGGTTGTTAGTGTCTGTAATTTGATTTGAATGGAAGCCGAAGAGTGGTTGAAAGAGCAAATTGCTCTCTCTTTCAATTACTGCAGGTTAAAAGCGCAATAAAGGAATTTGGAGTGATTGTTAACTGCCTTGGAGCGGAGGAGGACTGCGAAAGAATCCTTTGTTCGCTCGCTCGCCTTCTAATCGGTCGGTTGACCCCGAGCGGAAGTCCGCCGGCTGATTGCAGGAAACACGCTCGATCTTTGAACTACGTGCATAGAATGCATAAACAAGTTATTAATTACCGCTTTCTGTTCCCTTTTAATCCACGTAACTTTGGCTGCTTCCAACTTCGTAAGCATTCGTCGTGTCGCAGCCTCACGAATAATCGAGATGGTTGTGTTGCCGTCGTTCTTTTTGTCGATTGGAACAAGGCGGTAGAAGGGCTGACAAAAGCCCGCTATCGGCGGGGCGGGGATGTTCGTTTCAACGCGTGAATTGAGCGTTGGCGAGCGCGATAAATCCTCTTCTTTGCTCGAGTGTCTCCCACAATTACGATACGGTCGTTGAACATCGAATTGTGCAATCGGAAGTCGCGCTCGAGAATGCAATCCGATCCCGTCTTATCTGTTGCATCTTTGCTACAAATCATGCCTCCGCCTACCAACTGGCACCTCCGATTGAGCCCGATCAAAGCCACGTGCGGTCGGCCGACTCGCGCCCCCAGGCCTCCCAAACGGGTGTGAACAAGAACTCCGCTCGCCGATTGCCCGCGTGCCACCTGTCTGATCGGATCGAAAAGCGAGTTAACGAGTTCCTGGGGAAGAATAAAAAGGAAACGCGTGCCGTCTTCGTTCGAGTGCTGGCGGCCACCGAGAAGAAGCTTCATGTGGGCCCGTTGATGAAGGCCTTGTAAGTCCTTTAGTATCTAGCTTTCAGAATTCCCCCACTTGCAGACACAAGCATTCAAACTACCCGACCGCGTTCCCTTTCGCCAAAAGATGATCTTCGCATTCGATTCCACCGGCGGCAAAGAGTTCGTGTTCTTCGGCTTCTTGGTGCTGGAGTTCGGCAGCGACTCGCCTCCTCCCAATCGACACACGGTCAACCTTGCCTACGTCGACTCGCTGTCCTGGTTTCAACCCGCGGAGCTTCGAAAAGCCGTTCACCATCAAATTCTGCTTGGTTACTTCGAACACGTCCGGCAGCTCGGCTACGAGCGCGTGCACATTTGGAGCAATCCGGCCATGCGGAAGGAGGAATATCTTTTTCACGCGCACCCTCACGATCAGAAGTTCCTTCCCGCCGGCAAACTCTGCAAATGGTACAAGGAGATGGTACAAGGAGATGCTGAAGAAGGGCCAGGAAGTGGGTATTTTGCACGACTTCCGGGTCCTCAACACGATGGCAAGTGATTTTGATCATCCTTGAGTGTATTTTGGTTCGATTTCAGCTCGTAAAAGAAGAGTTCCGCTCCTTGGCGACCATCCCGTACTACGACGCCGATTTGCTCTCAAAGATGCTCGAGACTTCGATCCGCGTGGTCGTCTTGCGGAATCGGAATAAGCCGAGCATTGGGACAGCACACGATTTCATGGAAGAACTCTGCTCGCAATACGAGAAGCATGAAGAAACCGCATTCTGCGTTCGACTCGTGTCCGACGAGGAGGCAAAGCGCCATCGTTCGCGAGTTATCGTCGATCCGGACCCACTCGTTTCTTCCGAGCGGTTCGACGGACGAGAAGCGTTCATCGGCATGGCGCGGGCAGCTCCGTGGCGCTTCTCATCGCTCGAAAAGACGATTCGCACGACGGCCACCGCCTGCAAAGCTCTCCACGACGAGCGAAGGGAACGCTGGACGCACTGTTGCGTTGAGTGCACAAACGAGTGTGCCAAGTGGATGTGCAAGTCGTGCAAGATAGGTTCTTCGTCCTTTCGTTTGCTTTCAATTGCCTGAGTTTAGGACGTCTATCTGTGCGAGCGATGCAAAAAAGAAGCCCCGCATGAGCATCCGATAAAGACGATCCCGCCACCAGCCGCCGCCCATCCGCCAAGCGAAGATGTGGTGGCGATGATCGAAGCGAAAACCGATTCTACCCGGCCGCAAGAACTCTCATCCCAATCGAACTCCCCGCTCAATCCAACGCATCCGCCAGCTGCTCATCCCGAACCATCTTCGGCTTGTCTGCAGGTTCCGGCGGCGAGCGAAGTCGAGAGTGGAGAGCGTGTTGAAGCCGTGAGTTCTGCATTTGATTGGTTTGTTGAGTGCGTGTTTGCAGGACCACCTGAAGCGGCGGAGCGAAACGGAAGAAACGCCCAACGAAGAGACCGCTTTCGAGTTCAGGTCGCGTCCCACGGAGCAGACGGCGCGGCAATCGTGCGGTGAGCGATCAAAACTGGTTTTTGTTTTCATCGAGTGCGGTGGTTGCAGAGATGCACCAAGAAGTCCCCTACCGCGTAAGTGAATGATCTACGGCTCACTTTTTCATCTTCCGCTTTCAGCGATCCGTCCAAACGCAAACCGACGACTCCGTTCTTGAGGAGCCCGTCCTAACCGAAGACACAGATCTGCTTGAGTGTGGAGAGCAATAAGCGAACAAAATAACCGACCGTTGTCTTTCAGCTACTCAACCGGTTCAAAGTTCCCACCGTCGTATCAATGTAGTCGCCTGCAAACGATGCCTGAAATGTGGGATCCACATCCATGGACCGAACGCGAAGGACCACCCGAATGCTCACAACGAGGACCTGAAGAAGTCCTATTCGTGCGCAATCTGCGGCATCTTCATGCACAAACCAAGCGGCCGAAGAATTCACGAGGAAGGGCAGCATGGCTTTATTCGGCACGAGGCGGATGCGAGCCGGAAAGCGGTAGTCAAGATTCAAAGGGCGAGTCGGTTATTGCTTTCGTTTATTTTTCCCGTTGATTCAGCACCAACTCGCCCGACTGTTCAACGTGGGCACCGCGCTGATCGACGTCCAAAGGTCCGCCGTTCGCTCGCGCAACTCGGAGGCTGGCGAGTACGCAAATGAAGAAAATCTTCAAGCGATCGTTGATGCGGACCCCCAGGGCGACGGCTGTCCCAATCCGAAGAAGAACGACGTCCGATTCGCCGAGCAGTGAGCCTTCTGATTGCTTTCCTTTCCTTTCCTTTATCGGCCGGTTGCATTGTTTTTTGTTTGTCGCAGGTGAGTGCGGTTTCTCGCTGTTCTTCCGTCTGTTGGTTTTTTTGGTGTGTTCCAATAAATTCTTTTACCTTCCGCTTTGCGGCATGCGTTCCTGTGAGTGTGAATAACTGACTGTTTGATCGGGAAGGGGGGACAAATGAGTAAATGAGCAATAGCGACTTCCAAGGAATCAATCCTTTTATCCAATCGTTCTTTGCTTGGACGGTTTTCCGTTTGTTCGATGCTGCTTGGAGTAGAATGCGCCTGTGTTGTTGACCGCGAATTGTGAACAAACAAAAATTTAGTCGGGTTTACTTGAATTGTTCGTGGGGGATGTGTCGTATTCGAATTTTGTGCATCCACTTCCACTTTCACTAGGTGATTGAGAACGATGCAATACTAGCAAGGAGAAAGCTTCCGTGTTCCAAGCTGTGGTTGGCTGACCGTTTTGTGTCGTCTGATTCTGTCGTCGTGGACAGCCGGGGACGCGCGACGGCCGTGATGTCCTTCTTCTGTTGGGTTTGCTTTGATTGCCGACTGCCTGTGTGTTGGGCCTCTCGGGCAATTCTTTCCTTTTGAGTTGCTTTTTAACGATTCTCTACTCGTTTTGCGCCTTCCTCGATTCTCAACGCAAATCACCAGACGGACAGCGAAGCGGGCGACCGGACGGCCGAATGAGATCAAAGCATGCGAGGATACAAATGCAAGGGGAATTGAAAACACCCGCTCACCGTTTTTTCGGTCCAACCGCCGGCTTCCGTTGTTGCTACCGACAGGCCCACCAGCCGTCTCCTCACACTGACAGACGAATTGGAACCAGACCTTGCAAAACCAGACCGGGATGAGATTTTCGGTCCGGTCGGGACCGGACCGCTTCCACTTACGGTCCAGTCGGTACGGTCGACCGCTGCGACCTCTGATTGGAACAAACACGTTCAATTTGATGCGCTTTAGTGGACGGGATCTTGCCGTGAATGGCTGCTTCTGCGCGTGGAGGACAGTTTAGGAGCACCGACTGTTGACACAAACGACAACAACCACCACAAATGGAATCGCCGCAAACGCGCGTTGTTGGTGGTTGAAAGCCCACTGCGAGATCGAATTTCAAGGAAGTTGCGGGCCAGTGGGATGATCGATGAGAATCCAAATCAGCCATCCACACGGAGAAAACGAATAAACTTCTTCCTGCAACCCACCGCCTTGCGAGGGCAGCAAGAAAGCCACTACCTCCCCGCGGCCGCCCATCGCTGTTTGGCAACCAACCGACCGCTCGCGGTGAACGAAACGGATATCCGCGTACTTCTAACGGCCACTCAAAAGAAGCAAATTTCAACGGCAAG